>CAUYON010174161.1:0-29688 GCA_963573935.1 Arctocebus calabarensis | reverse complement strand
GCAAGACAAGGAAATAAAGGGCATCCAAATGGGAGCAGAGGAGGTCAAACTCTCCCTGTTTGCTGATGACATGATCTTATACTTAGAGAACCCCAAAGACTCAACCACAAGACTCCTGGAAGTCATCAGAAAATACAGTAATGTCTCAGGATATAAAATCAATATCCACAAGTTAGTAGCTTTTGTGTATGGCAATAACAGTCAAGATGAGAGGCTAATTGAGGACACAACTCCCTTCACCATAGCTTTAAAGAAAATGAAATACCTAGGTATATACTTAACAGAGGAGGTGAAGGACCTCTATAAATGAAATTATGAAATGCTAAGAAAGGAAACAGCAGAGGATCTTAACAAATGTAAGACCATACCATGCTCATGGCTGGAAAGAATTAACATTGTTTTGTTGTTGTTGTTGTTGTTGTTGTTGTTTTTTGTGGAGACAGAGTCTCACTGTATCACCCTCGGTAGAGTGCTGTGGAGTCACAGCTGACAGCAACCTCCAGCTCTTGGGGTCAAGCGATTCTCTTGCCTCAGCCTCCCGAGTAGCTGGGACTACAGGTGCCCACCACAGCGCCTGGCCATTTTTTGATGCAGTTTGGCAGGAGCCGGGTTTGAACCCGCCACGCTCAGTATATGGGGCAGGCACCCTACTCGCTGAGCCACAGGCACTGCCCAATTTAGACAACCTTTATCAGACAGCAGAGGAGAGGAGGAAGCATGGATACCATTTGGCCGGGGTGGTAGTCTGGTAGTCTGCAAGGGTGACAAATTAGCACACTGCCAGGAGTTAAATGACACAAATGACTTGCAGCGACTCCTGGAGAAAGAGTCTGAGGTCCAAGTGCTGGCAGGGGTGAGTCCTGAGGGCTCTGGGGAGGAGTGTCATATCCTTTCTCACAGTGTCAGGGGGTTTGCTGAGGGTGGTAGAGGAATGTCACCCTTGTCTCTGCTTTCACTGGGCCATGGGTTGTGTCTGTGATTGCCTGTCCCTGCATCCAAATTTCCTCTTTTCATAGGGGCACCAGTCATATTAGACTAGGGCACACTGGAGTGACCTCATCTTCACCCATCCACATCAGCAAAGACTCAATTTCAGATAAGGTCGCCTTCTGAGATGCAAGTAGGTGTGACTTCAACAACTTGGTGGGTTGCAATTCACTCTACATTGGTGTCCCCGGGGAATATTGCTATGCAAATACACACGGAGAGAGAAGGCCATGACTGTTATTATTTTGAAAAGTAGAGCCAACAGGTTTTGCTAACGGATTTTCTGTGTGATATAAAGAACACAGGGAAGAAAAAATGACATCAGAACTGGGGGCCGGAGTAATTGGCATTTTCCGGGATTGAGACTGAAAAGCAGAAGTGTGGAGGAAAGTCAAAGTTTGTTTTTGAAAAAAAATAGTTTGTTTTTGGACATGTTAGCGTGTTTTCATTGAGGTAAGATTTCTAGGCAGACATTGATAAAGCATTTAGATATAGGCAGTCCCTGGGTTATGGACAAGATAGTGTCTGTAGGTTTGCTTTTAAGTTGAATTGGTATGTAAGTTGAAATACACTTGTAATAGCCTCTGTTTTTAAGCATGAGTCTCACATCAGTAGGATGTTTGTAACTTGGGGGGTTACTGTAATCATCCCCATTCATGAGTGCGAGTTGTACGTAAGTTGGACTTTTTTTTTTTTTTTTTTGAGAAACAGTCTCGTTCTGTAGCCCTGACAGCAACCTCAAACTCTTGGGATTGAGCAATCCTCTTGCTTCAGCCTCCCAGTAGCTGGGACTACAGGCACCCGCCACAACTCATGGCTAATTTTTCTCAGGCTGATCTCCATCTCCGGAGCTCAAGCAATCCACCCAGAGTGCTAAGGTAACAGGCAGGAGCTAGTGCCTGGCCTGTAAGTCAGATGTTCTGTTTCTCAGAGACTGACTGTATGTAAATCAGGCTTGTGAAAATTTATAGCTGCAAAAAACCTGATCATTCTCATTCAACCAATACTTTTTACAGATGAGGAAGTTAGTAATTTTCAAAATGTTTATTTTAAAAATGAAATAGGATGCCTTGCTCCAAGGCCACCGAGATATGTGGTGACAGCAATGGAAAACAGAAACAAAAACGAAAACTCAGCTCTTTAGATTTCGAATCCAACACTTTTTCCATGATATTACAAAACTTCCCTACTACTTCCCTGTCCTACTTCTGCATGCAGTGAGAAAACAGTCGTTAGTAGGCTTATCTAACAGAAAAAACCTTAAAAATTACAATGCTGGGCTCAGTAGCTGGGTGACAAAGACTCCAGTCTATTGTCCTTGTTCTCTTATATGTTATCACAAAATCCATAAGCACTATTAGATTGTTGAAAATATTGCAAGCTGCTGAACAGGAAATTGAACAGGTTGTCTCCCCCCTCCAATTTCAGAGGCTCTAATACAGAATCTGATGTTGAGACTTTACTGCTATGAAGCCCAGAAACTGAACACCCCCAGATCAGGCTTCTGATCTGCCCAGATACCACCTGGCCCCAGCTCAATCCCCTTGAGTCCAGGGGAATGTTTTGTCCATTTGAAGATTTGATTGAGATCAACTTTCTATGTCTGGCATGCTGACTAAATTTATACTTCAAGAGGGTCTGAAAGATGGGTCATTGTGTCAGTCATTGCTATCCTTGAACAAGGTTTGATTTGTTTTTTTAAGTTAAAATAAAAGTACTTGTACTTTCCCTTTAGATTGTTTCCATGTTGCGTTAGAATATTTGTCAAAAATGGCTACACAGAATGGTGCAAAGCAATATTATTTATAATATACACATATAATGCACCGACAATACGCACATGGGTACAGAAATATGGAATGATCTTTGCTGGGTCTCTAAAACTATTTACAACTACTGTATGTTGATTTTTCATCATGACTGTTGAGGTACTTTTAATTCATTAATACAGTAGTTGATTAGCTGCAACTATAAGAAATATTAGAATAACTTTAGAAAACTGAAACACAGTCTACTCATTAGGAAGTTGGGCTATTAGGGTACTGCAGTTGTCGACTCCTTGGAAGGTTGGACGCTCCGATTGATTCCACCAGTAACCAAAGGAGAGAGAGAAGAGCGGGAAGAGCCAGTTGAGTCCCTTCAGCAAGAGTGCTTGATTTTTTTTGTTTTAATTACTGCTAATAATATTTTGGAGATCAATTACAGACACGAAAGCATAATAAAATATGAATTATGCACAGATTCTAAATACTGATGATCATTCCATACTAAGTAATACTAACATTCTGGTCTAATAATAAAGGATATTTTCTCCTGTACACTGAAATGTAGCAAAATCAATTTTACTAGAAGGCCACATGGGCTATTTACTTGCAAATGTGTTATTTTCTAGATATTTACTACAAAAAAATTAAAAACAAGATGGAAATGTGGCATCTCCACCATGCATATGCACCCATCACAGCTCTCTCGGAAAAACAATGGAGACAAACACAGTTGTGATTTTCATGTTGCCCTGATAAATTCCATCATCCAGGAATGAAAGCCACATCTTTTGTGTTTAAAGGAAAAAAGGAAGTGTCATAGATTACAGCACCCAGAAGGTTCTTGTGGCAGGTGCGGTAATTTAAGTCGTCCTAAGCACTCGCTCAGGCACCTTAGGTATGAGGCCAGGTGGGTAAAAATACCAGGCAAGATAGTTTTCAACCACTTTGCTTTTCTAGCAGTCTTGAAAAGCAGGAGAGATTTTCATCTCTCTTGGGTGGTTTAGTTATGACCTCAGTAGAAAGAAGGGATGGAATTCTCAAATCCCTTTCAGCCTTGCTGGCTGAGTTAGAAATAAAATAAAGGCTAACGTGTTCATCATCTGTAGCATCCAGCAGAGGGCGCTGGAAAGGCAGGACTGCAGTACCAGCTCAGACTCCTATCCTTAAATGACGAAGGTAGATCTAGAAAAAGAAATATAAAAAATAGTTATTTCTAAGCACAAATTCATTTATGAGGTTTGACATTTAGCCTTCTTCAAATGCAATGTGAAATTGGCACTACCACTGTTCTCAAATTTTGACTTTTAACATTAAGGTTACTTGTCACAATGTGTTCTCTTAAGAGTAAAAGGAACCAAATTCCTGTAGCAGGATTGCAATATTGAGTTAACATTTGTTCTCATTGATAGAGAAACAGATACTAAATTATTCCTGATTTTCAACTTTCTCTTCTAAATTTAAACTAATGCTGCAAATCCAAATTTTGACTGCTTTTATTTTCTAAGAATGATAATATTTATTGAATAGTGTCAAGTCTGGAACATTATTCAAACATCACAGTCAAGATAGATGCCCAAAATGTTTATGCTCCAAGATAAGATGGTTTCTGTGTTATAAATAAACCCACTCACAAAAAATACTAAAAAGTGGTCTCCTATGACCACTTTTCATTTTTGTCCTCTAACTTTATAAACTTTACGTAGACATATGGGGGAAAACATGGCAAAAATGTTGAGAAACTGTTTTGAATGCAACTGAATTTGGAAATATTATGAAGACATTTAGAAGACAGCCACACCAGTTGAAAGGTATTTTAGATGGATGGTAAATATTGATAATCCAAAAAGGAGCACATTCTGTGCTAATTCATGCTGCCCTAAATGTTTCCTGGAGCAAGGCTTATAAGCTCAGGGCGACCAACACCCCCCTCTGCTGCCCTTTCCTTTTCAATGAATAAGAATCTCACACATATTGCCCACATCCTTTGTAGTACCACTTGGAGTTACATCAAAGAACATCCTAAAGACCAAAAAAAAAAAAAAAAACACACAAAAAAAAGAAGAAGAAGAAGCATATGTAGACAACATTAATAAACGTAACTTGCTGGAAAATCTTAATTTCAACAATACTGCAGTTTTGCATTAAAGACCACTCAGGGTTCAGTGGACATTTGCATTTTTTCTAATTTTGTAGGATCCACAACATCTGCTACACATTGGAAAGGTAGAAAACAAAGAGCAGGGTGGCTCTCTGGCTTCTATGCACCTCTCATTTGAAGAAGAGCTCCATCGCTTTATTTTTTAGTTTAGCTTCATCCGATTCCATATGCTTCTGGAAGGCACACAGAAACAGGCCTGCCGCTGTTGACCAGTCACAGCTGTGCCTGTGATGGTATTTTCATGCAATCCGTCCTCTCTCTGTGGTGTGGGGGTGCATCTCAGAAGGAAAACTGAGAACGGTAAGAGCTACCCCTTTGTTTGATGCATATTGTTCTGCAGAATTAGCCATCATCCCAGCGGTAGCTTGGTTTCCCTAAGTCTTATTTGGAAGGTGCCAAGACGTAGTCAGATGCAAACACTGCGATCCGGACACATTTAAACACAGGAGCCAGGCAGCACGGCGGCGGCAGCTGAGCGTTTTCATCTCCAGCCCAAGACCACAGGGCAGCAGAACAGCGCAGTCTGACTCAGGGGACGGCAGCGGAAAGTGTGGCAGCTCTTGAGAGCACATGCTGAAACAGGCTGACGGACAGCATTTGGCTTGGATCAGAGCACGGGCTCAAAGCAATGCAAAGACAGAAAATAAGCTTCTCATTTCCTTCCTTGAAATTAGGGCCAGCTTCTGACTACTGTTCTGTGTTGGTTGGGGTTTTGAATACATAAAAGCAGACAGGCTTTAATTCATATCTGGTAATGGGTTTTTCTTTCTTTCTTTTTTTTCCTTTTGCTTCCCCCCACCCCTTAACTTCTTCAGTGTGCTTCTTTCAATCCAGCTGGAAAAAATTATTTCTACTTTTCAAATGACAAGTCTCATGACTCCTGTATAAGCCTTCATCATTCATTCATACCTCCATCATTCATTCATATACATTTCTACAAAAGCACCTACTGTGGACCAGGCATTCTCACTGTTGAGTTGCTGGGGTTGTGTCAGAGAGCAACACCGACAAAAGGTCCCACCATCCTGCAGCTCGCACACCCCAAGCGTGGAGATAGAAAGTAAATCTCCCTAAGCTATACAAGGGACCAGATGGAGTGCAGGCCCCGCGACGACTGGGTTGAGGAGAGAGGTGCACTTTTAAATTAACTGAAGAACAACGTGTGGCAGGTGAGGGTCTCAGGCTGTGGCCACAAGCCTGAGTGTGTGTCTGAGCCTACAGAAAAGGCCGAGGGCAGCACAACCGCAGTCGCGCTGACTGAGCGTATTTTCTGTGTCACTAGGTTACTCCTGGACAGTCACTACCTGGGTCCCTTTTCATTCTCCTTGTATTCATTTCTTCATTTGCCAAACATTTACTGAACCTCTATTATCTGTGTTGTGCCAGTCACTGAAACAATACAACTGAATAAAATGTAGGCCTTCAGTGGATTCGGGGTTTAAAGGAGTGTATTGGTAAATATATTTATCACGTCATTCTTACCGAAGCTTTCCTATAATTTATTTCCTACCTTATTTTCAGACAACCATCTATTTCCTTTCTGTCAATCAGCTCTCCTGGAAATATCTTAAATCTGGGACAGATATCCTTATCATCCAATTATTTCAACAAGTTAAATTTTTTAGAAGAAGGTCAGGCCACTCCCAGATCATTTGACAACATGTGGTCAGGCCACAGCGCTTTGCACCTGGCTCCTGCTCCAGCTTCTTCTAACTTTGCTGAGCTACATGGGGCATTTTCCCATCTGTGCCTGCTGCCTCCGCATTTTGCATCTCTTCTGCCGAGGCACACTCACCTTGTAGGCTAGTCTCTCCCACCCTCCTCTGTCTTCACCCTTGTATTGCCTCCAGCAACTCAAATTCCTCTCACTCCAGTAAGCAGAATGTTCAGCTCATTCTGACTGCTCTTACCAAACCCAGCTCCAAGGCCCTGATTTGCATAGCCAAGACCTACACAGGTTTTCAGCCTTCAGCCAGGTTAGTGGTGTAGAGATTTTCTTCATAAAGTTACCCTGAAAGGAAATTTTACTTGATAAATAAAATAATGTTCTGTATAATTTAAAGCAACATTCACTCAGAAGTTCTTATAGGCAATCGGTAAATTCCCTTTTCCCCATGTCCTTGCATTTCTGATCTTTCAGCTGCAAGTTCATAGCCATCAGGGTGTGGGCACAGCTGTTAAGATCCCTGTTCCCCTTGCTGCAGTCCCCAGAGGTGGCTGTGTTTCCCGCTCTGCTCAGGTAGCTGCTGCTGTGCTAGAGATCCCTGACTTCCTTGGCAATGAGCCTGTCTGCTCACTTCGCTGTGAGCAATCGCACCTATCACCGGCCGCTTGGCCGCGCAGGTGGCTCAGCGGCCTTTCAGTCAAACAGGGTCACTTCAGAACTTCGGAGTCCTCTTTGCCCCAGACCAGACCTGCCTCCCCGTCCGTGTCCTGCTGCACACAAGGCCTTCAGCTGGCAGCTCACTCTGCACCAAACTGCTCCACCATTTCTATAATGTCACTTCAAGGTAGAGATCAACTGTATTGCAAAGAACAAGAACTTGGAAAACTGAACTGGATCTTAGTACTTAACTAAGATAAATGTACAACAAATCTGAACGTAAAAAAAAAAAAAAAGAAGGAGGAGGAGGAGGGGGAAGGGAAGCACGTTTTCCTGCTGTCTTATTGCTCCGGATCTAGTGGTGAATGAAAACCCTCCCCTAATTAACTCTGGATTCCCCCATCTGGAGGCTGTGCCAGGGAAAGTGTAGGGAATCCCTCTGTGAATACGCCAGAGAGATTTTCTCTCAGGATCTCCCTGCATCAGGCATGGACAACAGTGACATTGATGCCATATTTGCACCACTGCACTGTTGGGTTTAAGCTAACTAAGCCCAAGTGGATGCAAAAACATAACTATTTGAGCATTCCCCTGCTCTAGCTCTGTGCTCAGTCACCGGGAAATGGTCCTTCTACATCTAGAGTATTATCCAGGTGATGTCAGGGTCAGGCACTCACTCGCCATGAAGTTCAAATTCCCTCTCAGCCTCCCCAAGGGAGCCCCTCAGCACTGCTGCCCCCGCTGCAGCCACTGCTCCACTGCCCTCCAGGTTGCTTACCCAGGGCTGTCCTTGACCCAGAAGGAGGTGTAGAGAAGGCCGTCACAGCCATGGCCTGCTTCAGTTCCCAAAAGCTGATCACTACTGTCCCCTCTCTTGAACCCATGCCCCAAGAACGACGGCGAAGGGGAAGAGAGCATGGGGAAGAGGGGCACCCAGCGAGGCCCCACTCCCCTCTGCATGTCTCATCAACATCTCTGGCACCTGGGAGGTCTAGGGAGCCATTGGCCGCCCCGGCTGCCTGCAGCACAGCAGAGGATGGAGGTCCTGCCTCTGTGGGGGCCTGGCCTCCTGCTCAGCTGCTTAATGCCGAGCCCACTCCTGGGTTTTGTCCTACAGGACAGCAGAACATTTTCCTCCTCTTCCTCCTCCTCCTCCAGCTCCTCTTTTTTCTGTCAAGAACTATTTATATAGGATGAACGTTTTTTTTTTTTTTTTTTTTTTGTAGAGACAGAGTCTCACTTTATCACCCTCGGTAGAATGCTGTGGTGTCACAGCTCACAGAAACCTCCAGCTCGTGTGCTTAGGCGATTCTATTACCTCAGTCTCCTGAGTAGCTGGAACTATAGGCACCTGCTACAATGCCCGGCTATTTTTCTGTTCTGCTGTTCTCCGAGGCTGGGTTTGAACCTGCCACCTTTGGTTTATGGGGCCAGTGCCCTACTGTCTTCCTGCCTGTGTGCTGCCCGGGTTTCTTAATGTCTTGCTGGCATGAGGGGAGTTTCATGAGCCTTTATCCTTCACATTATGTCCAAAATCTCCCCTCAACCTCACAGTGTTACTGGAATTTCTTTCTTTTTCAGCAGGTCCTTGGTCTTGAGGATTTGAAGAATGAATCCACAGACCACAGATCAATGGTAAGACAGGATTTATTAGCCAAAGAGAAATACAGAAAAAGCACCAGAGCTCCTGGCAGAGGGAAAGACCCAAGTCAGAAAATCTCCTGGGTCCTTTGTCTGGGTGTATATATATATATACACACACACCCAGACAAAGGACCCAGGAGATTTGTTCATTCTCCTAACAAATGAATGGATACAGTCCTTTCTCTTGGGGGCAAAATGTCAGTACGTTCCCTTCCTGAAATTGCTTAAGAAATGGGAGATTCCCTGTTCAGCCCTGGATGCGGGACCCTGTACAGTGGCCACTCCCCACCCTAGAAGCTGTGTGTGCGCCCCAGAGGGCAGCGTCACATGTGCAGCTGTACCCCCAAACAAGGGGAAAGTAGAGGTGGCTCGGGGAGCAGAGCGGGCTGTGCAGGTGACCCGCGGGCGATGGCGATCGCCCCTCTCCCCGCACGCACTCGGCTCCCAGCATCACCAACATCCCCTGGGCGATGCAGAAGGCGAGGCAGGTCCCCTGGGGCTCCAGCGTCCTGTACCAATAGCCTTTTTCCTTTGCTATTTTTCCAACTTAATTCTCATGTCCTAATTTGACAAGAGCTTTTCTTGGTATTCCAGAAAATGGAACTGGAGTCTAAAGTTTGGATTATTAATTCACTTAAAAACATGATGTCAGATCTAGAACAACAGCAAGTGGTAACTAGAAGAGCCCTTTCAGGGTTGATTAAAAATTGAAAAAACGGACTTGCCCCCTGCAAACGTCCCTCAATTTGTTAACTCCTAAGCCAGAGACTATGTACGGACACTGTTGTAACAGAAGTGGGGAAGGGGCCACAGAATCTAAAACCGTCAGTCTTCTGGAGCAAGCCGGGCTTTCTGAAGGAGAGGGGAGAGGCCGCTTTCCTCCCTACTTCGGCCAACTGAAGCCCGTCGGGATTACCCCTCTAACAGACATCAAGGCCGATAAAGGGGAGACTGCGATTTCCCTTTCCGACTTACTATCTCGAGACTTCAGCAATAGACTAATAAATGGGCTTCACCTTGTAAATAGGAGGATGGAAAAATGAAGAAGGAGGGCAGGGGCCTGGGCTCAGTGAGCCCCTTTACATTTGGGATGACATCTTGATCAACGTGAAGGAGAGAAAAAAAAAATGTCCCGAAAGCATAAGGATGAGCTCCTGAGAGTTTAGACTAACGGAGAAATAAACGGTGAAATTGCATTTAGAGAGATACAGGAATGTGACTCTAATTACAGCCCCCAGTCTGTGGGACCTTTAATTTGACTCCCAGCGTACGTTCCAGCATGGATGCATCTGGAGTCAGTGACGCTGCAGCCCGCGGCACCGGCTGCCCGCTTCGCCCTTCCTTTGGTAAAGACCACAGCTGACAGCTCTGTGTTTGGCAACCAGATGCTTGATTTGGTTTGATTTTGGTTGAGAAACTAATAGAAATAATAATAGAATTATTATTTTATATTAATAAAATTAACTTTTAATACAACTTAAAAGCAAACAGCCTCTTCTCATCCTGCGTCTGCGCCCTTCCTGACAGCCCGCGCCGGGGCATTTAGTCCACAGCGTCGCCTCTGCCCTGCGGAGCTTGCAGACGCACCTACCGCAGGCACCAAGTGGGCCTGCAAAGGAAGAATTTCAGAAGGGACTCCTTTACCACCGGCACTTCCAAGGTGCTGCCCCTGTGTATCTGGACAAAACATGTGTGAGTAGAGAAAAAACCTGGACCTACTACATGATTCATTAAAAATGAAGTGTATAGGGAAGAAATACCGAGAATGTTCTAGTCTGCCATGCATTGTGGCAATCGTCCGATGTGATGGGTCAGGAGGAAATTGGAGCATGGTCGGTTCCTAGAGCTCTAATAAGGACACTTCAAAAAGAAGCCACCTATTCAGCCAGACAGAGAAGCAGCTTTTCAGAGCTGTCACGTTAGTATCTTCAGCCCACTCAACTTTTTTCTGTGTGTCTCTGGTGTCCCATCTGCACGTGGCACTGTCACATGGAAGGCAGTTACTGGCAGCGGGTGGGGACCTTCCTTCTTCTGCTAGAAAAGGAATCCACAGTCCCAAAGACAGAGAAAGTTATGCTCTGGCTCCTTGGGGGATTGAAAGGCTCTGAATTAATTTTTTTCCAGGCATATTAATAAACATGGTAATTAGGTTCTCTCCAGCACTGATAAAACATTTGACTTTGGTAAAGTTGGAACAATTTACCCAGTTGCAGACACTGGGTTATAAGGAAAAAAAAAGTAGAAAAGAGAAAAGTAGAAAAGTATGTGCGTTATAAGAAAAAAAAAAAGTAGACAAGAGCCAAATAATCACTGTATTTCATTAGGTAATCTTGGTGGCTTACAAGTAATTGAATATCTCACTGACATTTATTACTGAAGATAGGTTGACTATTTCTAGACTTCGAGGTGCATATATAGATATAAGAATTAAGACAAATAGAAAAGATATTTTTATTTCACTATCTCATTACTTATTATAAATCTTTTATCTAATTAATCCCAGAGTGTGGGTTGGTAAATGATATAAAGGACACAATGGCATTCTCTACGTTTGTATTTTAGCCCAGATAGTATCACTAGAATTTTAAGTAATTTAAGATTATTTTGCTTTTCTGAAAAGAAAGATATTTGGTGGTTTTATTCTTAGAAATAAACTGCACTCACATTTAAGTCTTTCCTGAAAGATCAGAGTTTTCTAGGAGATGTGTGATATCCTAGATGTGTAGAGAACTGACATTATGAATAGAGATGGAGCAATTCTTTCTGTAAAAGATATGTTTTCATTTTTTAAATACCCTCAAAAATACATAAGAGACCTGAAATTTCACTTATTAGTTTACAAATTACCAAAACAAGCAGAATGGAAATTAGCATGGAGGTCACTGATCAAATCTAACTCCAAGTCCTATATATTGCTTAGCATGTGTTTAATATCTAAAATAATAATAACAATAATCCAAGAGATTGTAGCAGAAACCCCTATCTGCAGAATTCTCTCTCTGAAGTTAGCAATAAAGCAGTTACTTGTTAGAGTTGTCTATCATACAAGCGGCAGCTTAAATAATGCATTTAAAATTTCTCCATCACTATTGTTAATAATATCAAACATACAAGTTATCACATTATTTCCAACTCAAGTCAATTTTATCTAAATTTCAGGATATTCTCACATTCATAGAATTTGCTTATATGTCCTTTCATGATCTAGCTATTCCTCCTAATTTACAGAGAAGTTCTTACTGCAGGTGGAGTCATGAAACTGTCTTATTTAGCCCACAGAACCCTAGCATATAGGAGTGGAATTAGAGGTTGACAAGATGCTTTTGTCCACAGTCCTAGAATTATACGCTTTTCTGGCTAAGAATTAGACTGGCGGACTAGCTTAATGCCTCTGTGCAGGACAGGAGGAGTGGTATACGGCAGCAAAGGAGTTCTCCTCTGAAAAAGCCTGAGCGTTGAAGGTAGAGTTCAAGAGAAGAGAAAGGAGCCAGGAAAAGCCCTCACTATCTCTGGAAGACGTGATATCGACAGGATACCAAGTGGACCTTCTGATCCTCCTACAACCAATGGTAAAAACACTTTTTTTTTTTGCTCTACTTCAAGGAAGATATTGGTGGTACATAGTAGTAGCCTGTTGTTAAATTGTCTGTATACTGTACTTTCAGAAAGAGTGAGAACTGAGCAAACTGTTATAGTCAAGGTTCAGAATGTGCATGTTTCAAATCAAGGAAAGGTTTTAAGAGACCAGAGTAAAACATCAGCTTGCTCAGTTTACATGCACAGTTAAGTGCAAAGTATTTTTCCTATGGGAAAAGTGAGATATTATTCACTAATTGTATCCTGATCTTTGAGATCAGGTAAATAACGAGGCTTAGACAGAGACACGGGTCACTAATAAGAGTTATTTGGAGTTTAGAGATATGGTAAAACTTTTTCAGATTTGTGTGTTTCTCCTCCACAAGTAAGTAGCTCTAAATTTTAATAGTTGTAATGTATGTTGATTAGAAATATCCCACAAATGTGGCTGGACTCTCCAGGCTCTCTGGCTTTAGAGCTGTAGCTTTGATCTAGGGATCTGGTAAACACACGGGAAACTGTAGCGTGTTTACTGAAGAATCTGCATGATCTTTCTGAAAATGTAGAGCATCTGACACAATTCCATCTGTAAGAGAACAAGTTAGCTTTCTCTTTTCATATATGGATGTATTGTTAAAAGAACACAAAACTCTAGGCCAGAGGCACAGATGGTGTCTTACAGCAAAAACAGTAGTCAGAGCAGGGTTTCCACACCCTAGTCCCCATGACTAGGGCTGCACCATGAGGGGAAGATGTTTACCTCTGCGCACAAGAGGTCTGCACCATAGGAGAGAAACCTCTGAGTCAGGAACCTCTCAGCTTTTACAGGTTTTTAGCAATCTGCTTACCCTCCTCTCTAGCCAGACAGTAAGCAGTCATTAAGCTGGAAAGTAAGAAAAAGTTTCCAGTGAGGGAAGGAGACGTCAGTTGACATATGAATTTAACCATCACACTTCACTGTTCTTCACTATCCCGGATTGTCTCCATTTTCAGGTAGGCATTATCCATAGCTGCACAAATTATATCTGCTATTCAAACATGTCCATCGCTCAGAAAGTCTGAACAAAAAGGGACACAGGAACCCCATGGTTGATTTTTTTCCCAGCGCTCTACTGTGTGAATTTGGGTTTGGGTGGGGACAGAGCCTTCTTCATGTATTTGAACACTCTAGGAAAGTTAACTGATAGTTATCATTTTCACAGAGGGAGTTCCTTATGTAATAATTTACCTTTTCAAGTAATTGTAATGAATTCTTTAAAGCCAAGGTTGTCAAATTTCTGTCTACAATAAACTAAATAGAAGCAGTTTACTCAAAGAATTAAAGCTGCTTTGCACTCTTATCTCAGACGACAGCTGCCTTAGTTGAATTGCTTTCTTTCATTACCATCATTCACTATCCACAAATGAAAACTACTTTTGTTTTTCTGACACATAGTTATTTTTAAGGTATAATTTACATACAGTGAAATGCACAGATCTTAAGTTTATAGTTCCATGTTTTGACAAACAACACACAGCTGTAGGCACCAACTAATACCTGCTCAATAATTGGCAAATTTATTTACTTCAATTTTTCCTTTTTTTTGTTGATTAGATTTTCTATGTGTTTATTTTATTGTGTTTTCAAACAACCCATTTTGGGATTTGTTAATTTATTTTACCATTTTCCTATTTTTCAATTATTCATTTTTTGTGTCTGTCTTCAATAATAATTACCTTATGTTTGCTTTTGTTTTCAAGCTTTTCAAATGAGTTAGGCTCATAAGTCAGTGCCTCATGTTCAGAATATTTTTCTGAATATAGCCTTAGAGTACTCCATAGGTTTTGATATATTATGATTTTGTTTTCATCATGTTTTAAGTAGTTTGTAAATGAAATTTTGATCTGCCTTTGACCCTAGAATTATCTTGGTGTTTGTTTCAAATTTTCTTATCATTTTTGGCTTTAGAATGAGTGAGTTTCATTAAGCATATTGCTCAGAATCTATATATCCTTATTCATTTGTGTGCACATAATCTTTCAATGCTTCATAGTGGTATGTTAAATTAAATCTATATCTGATTTAAGTTAATCGATCTTACAGACAGGCATAGAATTTTATAGATATGAAAAAGTAATTTTAGTTTCCTTGAAATGTGACCTATTAAATTTATGCTTTTTTGATTGATAGAAGTTCCAGCTATTTACCATTTATGGGCATTTTATCTGCTGATGATATCTCTTGCCAACCTAGACCATCAAAGAACAGAGAAATCCACCAAATACAGATTGTATGCTTTCTATATGAAAGGAATATTAAGAAACAAAAATAAATTGGAAATAAGAGGGGTTCCCTGCCCAATATTACAACCTCTACCATGGAAAAACATAGAAGAATAATTTTCAGAGAAAAAATGCCAGCAACCTGTGTGGGCTCAAGGAGACTTCGTGGTCGGTCTAACCTCCAGGAGAAAGGGGCAAAGGTTCTGTTTTCACCAAGCCCCTCAGGTGGGCTTCCAGCCACTGGAGTTTCTGAGTTAACAAACTCAGTGAGCCTAATTATAGAACGCAGATGGATCCTGGATCTTATAAGAAAGTAACAGCATGGTGAACACAGCATCATATGGAAGCCAGAAATTTAAAATTATGAGAAGAGGAGACGTTTCATATTACCAAAAGAGAAAATAAAATAGAGCCATGAAAATTCAAGAATGTACTTCCCAAGTTTTATTATATTTTGAATGGTAGTACTGATTAGGAAAAAAGATCAGAGAAGAAATCAAAAAGGGACTGAAAAAATATGTAAAATAGAGTGATTTATGTTGAAAATTCAGAAGAAATTGTATTGTTTACCAAAATCCTATGAAAAACAGACAAAATGAAAATGGAGGAACTGCGAGTGTGTGTTGTCATTTGTGTGTGACTACGGAAAAGCCAGCCTCACAGGCAGCCAAGGAAAGTGGTTGTCATGTTTTCAGAAAGGGCCACAGTGAACAACAACCAGCGGGGTGTGGGCTGCGAGAGGATCCCTTCCTCCTTCTGATTGCACTGGAATGAGAAATCCATAGGAAAATAGGAATAACTAGAGAGGGAGCTTCTGGCCAGCCGGTCTGTTTCTTCTCCTTTGGATAGAAGTTTGGAAGGGATTTAAATAACAAAAAGTGAGGTTGGGAGGAAACAAAATGAGTTATTAATGAAAGTGCTACCTCGAGCCTGTGCACTTAAGACAATTTATGCACAGGACACATTTATCTTGTCTTTCTCTCCTACTTCGGGTAAGATCAGTGAAGACCATAATCTGGTAGCTGCATCTCTATATTTTTCTCTTCTGTTCAATGCAGTGACAACACTGACCATGGTGTTCCTTTGACTGTGGCATTACTGACCCTTACCATTTGGCTTTGCACTGGAGCTATTTGAACAGTGAATTCTCTAATTCCTAAGCAGGTATAGGAAGAATGGGCCTGCTTAGCCTGGGCAGAGGAGAGTAGCATGCAGCTCACGTTATCTACAACAGAGGCCTTCACGTTAATCATTGAACATGCACTTCCAATGACCCAGTCAATTACCATGCGTGACACTTCAGATCCCTCTCCAGGACACGGGGAAGGATGGAGGAAAGGGAAAGATGAATTGATGCCCTTTGGCTTAGATGTGTAGCCAAAACTTATAACCTTGAACACAAATTCAGGAAAGTGTCTAGTTGAAGATACCCCATTCTAACCTGCGTGCTGTGGGAGTCATCATCCTCATCATCCTGCCATCATAGCTGGAATTGACAGAGCTTCAAGACAGGCATTGTTCTACCCACTTTGTATGTTTTAATTCACACAGTTGTTATAAACCCTGATGCTGCAATATATGAATCACTGTGTGGACGCCAGAGGTAGATTTAACTCAGAATCGATGGACATGAGAGATCTCTATCAGGGTGAGTGGGGCTACGGTAGGAGTTTTTATATTGGGAGGGACATTGTCTTAAAGAGGGAGGTCCCTCAGCTCCATTCCTTGAGATCTTTAAGTTTGTGAATTTGAAAGAGTTTCCTCAGCACATATTCTATCCTTCCTGGACATTGCACTGATTTGCCTCAATTTTCCTAATTATAACATATTTCTGAGACAGTCTTTTGACTCTTTTACCCAGGCATTAATGCATGACCATCTTAAAAATAAAGAAATGTAAACAATTGAATTTTTTAAATAGCTTGTGAGAGATGTCTTTGCTTAAAGATCAGAATTTCATACCTATTAGTTTTAAAATATAACAAAGATAAATATCATGCATTTTTTTTGTATATTCTTGACATACTTTCACATCTATTATCTCACCTTATTCTCATCACCATCCTGAGATGAGGCAGGTCAGGGAAAGTTAATCTTATTTTTGTGATGGGTAAATAGCCTGAAAAATAAAATATTAGGGGGACATGATAGCTGTTTTCAGCTATGTCAAGGATTGTCATAGAGAAGAATTAGATAATTTTGTATGGATACAGAGGACATACCTAGAACTAGTGGGAGAAAGGTGTAGGGAAGCAAATTTAGCTCTACAGAGTGAACCACTGGAGTGGTTTCAAGCAGGGAACGGGCAGCCTGGGTATTTCCCCAAACAAGATGCTTTCTAGCAGTTGGAAAGAGGGTGACTCAGGGAAGAAAGACTTTTATCTGAGGTTCTAAGTGTACATCTATGATCTGTGAATTCAAGGCATAAATAAATGCAGTGACTTTTTAAAAGTCAAATACAAAGGCATTAGTCAATGTTCTCTCTGCAGCCTGCTGGAAGTTACACTGGTAATCTGCAATCTTTTAAGTCCGGTGCTTCTGTCCAAAACAGCGAAGACTTAGTTAGGCCTAGGTTCAAATGCTGATATAGTCTTCCCTTCTGAGAAATACCAATCATGCAATGTTGAACTTTTCTTCTCTTTCATCCCCACTAGGCCTGAAGATTCAGTGGTGCGTTACTTTCTGCAGGTTGTCTTATGAAACCATGGATTTCCCATGTTAAAATCCCATGGGATGTTACATGCACAGAAATATTATAGCTGGGATGCGCCTTGTCGGAGTGCAAGTCCTTCCTCCGTCCTGTTTCACTGCTTCCCCCTTTCCAGCAGGCTAACGAGTTAGTTATAGAAAATGTACTACTACCACCCCCCTCCCCATACACAAGACCAGTAGAAGATTCATTCCTTCAGAGTTAGTATTTCTTGTTGAACTCTTACTCTCTCCTAGGTGATGGCGAGGCTAACTGGGTGTCCTGATAACACAGAAGGAAGGAATTGTATACAGAGGTCATAATCCGGCCTGCAGTAAATGCAGGAATCATGATCCAGAGCTGAGATTGCATCCAAGTGATAATGTAAGAGACATCTGTCCCTGGGATTTACTTTAGTTATTAAAGCAAAGTAGATGTTATAAGCCATTATGGTTACATTACAGTAGGAATGCTAGGAAAGCCTGCATACATATGCAGGGCCAGCAACTCCTGTGAGAGGTTGCAGAAATGAACTAAAAAAAATGCCTGTCATGCTAGACCCTGATCTCCCCAAGATTATAATTATAAAGTTACCTCATATCACAATAATAATTTTGAAAGTAGAAGGAGGAAAGAAATAAATTGTTATTAATTGCACAAGAAGACATTTCACAGAAAGTATCTGCTGTGGCTTAACTGTTTATATCCCCTCAAATTAAATGCTAAAATCCTTGCCCCCAATATGATGGTATCAGGAGGTGGGGCTTCTCACATGTGATTAGCAAATGAAGGCAGAGCCCTTGTGAATGGGGTCTGTGCCCTTTATGAAAAAGGTCAAAGAGAGACCCTTGCAGATGTCTGCCCCTGAGGAAGCAAGTCCTCAAAGACACGGGACAGGTGTGTGCCTTGATCTGGAACTCCCCAGATTCCAGAGCTGTAAGAAACGCACTTCTATTTATAAGCCACCTAGTCTGTGTTATATTTTGTTATAGCAGCTCAGACAGCCAAAGGCAGCGCCCATATTATGATCTTTTGTGAGTCCACAAAAACTAAAATACTTGGATAAGTGAACACAGTGTCATCATTCTTTCAAAGTTTAGAGTCTCTTGGGCCCCATTTTCTAGTGTAGTTATATTTAAACATTAAACTGGAGTAGGGGGCAATATTTGCAAAAGTGTAGCCCCAAATTAAAGTAGGCAACTAGGGCATCAAACAAAGATTCAACCAAAAACACACACAAACCCCAAATTTACACACACAAACACTGTAAATATCCATTTCCATAAATTCTTCATACTCTCTCAAATCTTAACATTCCTACTGAGAAAGTATGAAGTTAATTTTACCCAGATATTAAGTCTGCAATCCAATATTTTCCTATACTTTTCTTATTAAAAATGAAAATATCTTAAACTCTGCTAGATAATTATTTTAACCTTATCCTTTTTCAAGCTAATTAGAATTTCTTATAAAATGTAATATTTTGTTTGCAGTATCTATTCTTGCAGTATCAGTTCCTTTTTTCTCTGCAGCACTTAGTACTAGATTAGATTTCAGAAGAGATTATCTATATTACCCTTGCATACCAGAGATGTAAAATAAGATCATATTATTTGATGATTTATCATTATTTGATTACCTTAATCATCAACATCATCAAGAATTATACTACAAAAAGAATGACACTTATTATAGTTTCAAAATTAGGTATTATTGAATTTGTGATTAAGTAGGTCATTTTTAATTTTAAAGTGCCAAGTTGTATTTTAATTTTTAAAAGAAATATTTAAAATCCTATTTAGATGAATTTCTGATCTTTTGCATTCTAAACTAATTACTCTCTTCCCATTACACATTAAGTTGAAGCTGTATAGGTGGATGCTCATTGGAAGTAAAATTGAAATTTAGTTCTGGAGACAATGACCTTTGCCTGAACTCTAGAAGGCTATGTGGTTTGAATGTGCCCCCCCACCCCTCACGGAAAGCACATGTAATTCACCACAGAACAGCATGGGGAGGTGGGTCTAATGGCAAGTGCTCAGCTCATATGAGCTCCACCCTCTGGATGGATTAGCCTTGGCTATAAAAGGCTTGAGGCTGTGAGTTTGACCTCTTGTTCTCACTTGCCTTCAATCTGCCCCTCCACGATGGGATGCCAGGGCAAAAAGCTCTTACCGTTCAGATGTGGCTTCCCATCTTGCACTTTCTAGCCTCCAGAACTATGAGCCAAATAAAGCACCTATTGTTTCTGAATTACCCAGTCTGTGGTACTCTGTTACAACAGCACAAAATGGTTTGAGACAGAGGCAACATCATTTAATGTTTGTAATTTAATTTTAGGTTGTTCTAGGAATGTATTATATAGAAAAGTTTTGAGTACTATTAAAGACCTTTTGTATGACATTTAACTAAAGATCCTACTGTAAATGTAAATTGTTCAGTTTATTTATCAATACCTGGCATATTGACTTACAAGTGACCATGGAAAAGATACTCTAACTGCAAAATTGGAATTCAAGTAGGTATATTACAAATGTTTTCTTTTTTTTTTTTTAAGTGACAATAGCCTTTTATTCACTGTTCATGTCACACCAGTACTCTTACTGTGGTCATCTTCTTCATCATCATTAAGAAGTACTTATCAAGCATCCTTTTGATTGTAATCCAATCTGCTGTAATTGCTGGATCCCATGGTTTCCATCTGATGTAATTGCTAGTGGACACCTTCCCAATTAGATGATACACACATCTCTTGCAAGGCAGCTGCAGGAAATAAACAAATGAAAAATAAAGCCAGAGTGTATTAGTTTATTCTGTACCACTGCAGCTAAATGTTTTCAGCTCTTTTTCTTGAGGATGATAGGAAGACAGGAAGATATTATTTCCTCAATAATCTCAAACCTAAGCTGATGAAATCATAATTTTACTCTTCCCGTCGAGTTGGCTACTTACCTAAAGCATACATGCCTCACATGGTCTTATGTGTCAGTGGAGGATGCCTATAATTTATTCTTCTTAGCAATGATTTGGCAAACCATTGAAATAATTTATGCATACAATGTACTTAGCTCAGTAGCTGGCAGAAAGTAGGCAATTCAGAAATGGTAATCACCATATTACATTTGATTTGAAATGAAAAACCTCTCTCCTGTTAGGTATATCAACAGTTCCGAATAAATCCCCATATGTTCCAATCTAGCCCTTTTGGAATTCTCTTAATTTTGTGTTATCATTAATGATGCTTTTAAAACATATATTGCACACATAACTTTGTACAGCTTCTTGTTTGTTAACAGTTTCTGACAAATTAGTTATTTAAAAAATCCAGGATGGGAAACCAATATTTTCATGTACATTCACATTCATTTGAATACATCAATGATTTTATATTTTTGATATTTTGAATTGTGCTTTAAAATTATAATTTGACATTTAATTATTTACTATGAGTGCTGTGTGCTTTTATAAGACTGAAAAAGATATACTTAACTTAATAATGCATTCAACTACTTACAGGATTAAAAGACCATGATATTTCCTTTTCCTTTAATCTGAATATCTTTGTGTTATGAGTAAAATACTTATGAGTAAAAACCATACATTTTTGCTGATTGACAGTCACACTCTTAATATCATATCTGATATATAATTTGTAATCACATATGAAGCTACAGCAGAAAATATTCATATGACCCCAATACTCCCTCAAAAAATAATTTTAAAAATTGCTCTTAACCTGAACAATCCTCTGAATAACAGACCCTTTGTTCCTCCATAGGTTGTTCACATAACAGCCAGAGTAACTCTGTTAAGTAAGATCATCTTTTTTCTTTTTTTTTGGTCTGCTCTAAACCCACCAATCACTTCCCTTATTAAAATAAAAATCCAAAGTCCTTTTCATGGCATCAACTGGCTCTCAGATGCCACTCCAAATTTATCTTCTACCACTGATTCCCCTTTTCATCCCTCTTCAGCATTTCTGGTGTCCTTGAACTTGGGTGAAGGTAACAAGTAGGCTCCCATCTCTAACTGTTAGTGCCTGATGCTTATTGTGCCTGATCCACTTTTTCTATATCTGTGCAGCTCTTCCTCACTCTTCATTTAAGTACAATGAGGTAGCCTTTTACGGAGGACCATGTATCTGAAAGTGGGTGCTCTTACCTCTACCCCTAACGCTTCATTGCAGTGATCTACTTATCTATGTGTGAGCGCACACCCACACCCACACACATGCACACACACCTGTATAGTGTGTGTATTTGTTCACTGCTAATCTTCCCCATAAAATCCTAGCTGTATGAGGGAATGAAACTTTTGCTATTCATTCTTAGCACTGTCACCCAATAAAATTTCGTGAAGAGAAAGAACAAAGGGAGGAAGAATGTAAGAAAACAAAAAGAAAAACAACAAAAAAAGGAAAGGATAAGAGAAGAAAGAACTTGTTAGTAGTTCAGAGCTCTCTAGAGAAATAGAAACTATAGGATAATATGTATTAATTATGAGCCATAAAATGTGAATATATACTCTCTGCATAAAGAGATTTATTATGAGAAATTGGCTCATGCAATTGTGGAAACTGAGAAGTGCCATGATGTACTGTGTGAAAGCTGGAGACCTGGATAACGGTAGCATCCTTTCAATCTGCTTCCAGAGCCTGATGGCCAAGAGAAGCAAAGATGTGAATTCTAGTCTAATTTCAAAGTCCAGAAAACTGGAGAATTGTTGATATAAGTTTTAATCTTTCTGAAGACAGCAGAAGACTGATGGATGATCCAGCTCAGGTGAAAGTGAGAGATGTCTTCCTTCTTCGATATTTCTATTCTATTCAAGCCCTTAACCGATTAGATGCTGCGCACTCACATTGGCAAAGGTCATCCGCTTTACTCAGTTAATCTCTTCTGAAAACTATCTTACAGATACACCTAGAAATAATGATCAGTAGCTAAGCATCCCTCTGCTCCAGACAGGTGGATGGGTGAAATTAACCACCACACACTCCATAATAAAATTTCAGTCATTCTCTCATCTCTCTATTACATTTACCTGATAAGGAACATTCAGGAATAAAGACTCCTTCAAAAGATATCTCCATCCTCAGTAATTTCATAAATTCATGCTCTTTTCCTCTGTATTATACTGATTATTTAATGTGATCAATAAATTGATAACCCGTTATGTTAAATCTGTTCTCATATTGCACAGTCACATTTTATGAATAAATCCTGATTTTACTTTTAATTGTTGCAATTCAACAGGTCTAGCTCCTATATATATTTTATATAATTGTCTAGGTAGGAATATAGTATTTGTATGCCACTTTAAAATTTAATTTTCATATACATCATTTTAGTTAAAATTCATAATTACCATTCCACTTGGTAGCATCTTTATTTCACGAACAACAGGAAGAAAGTGTACAGAAAATAACTTCTATGTGGTGGAAAATGGCTTGAGATTATTATCTGAAAAATTTCATAAAATATACACTCTGAGTTGAGAAAATAACAACACATGCCAGTTAGGGTCTTGATCTAAAGAGAATTGCAGGCTAATAGGGGAGGAAGATCATAAACAAGTTTAAAATAACAACAAAAACAACAACACACAAAATAAAGGTTTCCAACCTGCATGTTAGCACATGCACATTGATGATCGACCTAAGGCGGAATCTAGTTGAACCTGAAATTGAACCTGCAGTATTCTCCTTTCTATATATTTGTAAACGAGACTCTGAGAATTATGGTTACAATGGGGCATCTTGTGCAGAGAGAAACAAATACAAGAGCTATTTAATCTAAGAGGGATACAAAGTACATTTGTCTGTGAAACATGCTGTAGGCCCTGCCATTGGCTATTGTTTCTGTGAGAAAACTCTAATTGATACTAATAGAAAAATATCTTTAATTAGGCTAGAAAAAAGTGATTCTATTTTATGTGAGTACATGAATAGTAAGACGTCAATAGTACCACCAAAGATAACCATAATTTAAAAATATATTAACTAAAATTTCATAATCTACATTTTTCCTTAGAAAAAGTGATACAAAATTTTTGTATGGACGCTGGGCACAGTGGCTCATGCCTATAATCCTAGCACTCTGGGAGGCCAAGGTGGGTGGATTGCTTGAGCTCATAAGTTCGAGACCAGCCTGAGCAAAAGCAAGACCCTGTCTCTAGTAAAAATAGAAAAACTGAGGCAAGAGGATTGCTTGAGCCTAAGATTTGGAGTTTGCTGTGAGCTATGATGACACAGAACTCTACCCAGGGCAACAACTTGAGACTCTATCTTGAAAAAAAAAATTTATATACCAATAATCTCTTATGTCATTTTTGTCATTTTTTGTTTAGACAATGACTCAATATGTGGAAATGTTATATGCTGTGGATTCTGCTCTTCTAAAATTCACTTGTTGAAGGATAATTAATCTCCAATATCACTACTGTGTTTAAGGTAGGATCTTTGGGAGTTGATTATGTCATAAAGGTAGAGGCCTCAACAATGGGTTTAATCCCCTTATAAAAGAGACCCAGATTATCGCCTCTGCCCCTTTGCACCATGTAACATTATAGCAGAAACTTAACAACCTATGAACCAAGACGTGAGCTTTCCCCAGATACATATGGGCAGTTTGTTGATCCAGGATTTTCCAGTCTCCAGATCTGTGAGATATAAATTTCTGTTATTGATAATCCATCCACGTTATTTTGTTATAGCAGTGCAAACAGACTAAAACATCATAATTTCTTTAAACACACCCATCACACACACGCACACACACACACAAACCTGGACAGCTTATGTAGTTCTTTTCAATGTGGGCAAAGAATAGTGTATCCTGCTGCTCATCCAATTGGTGAAGCTGTCAGAACTTTATAAGAAGGCAATGTGTTATTATTTTATTAACTTTAAACAATTCAACAAGTAAAAAATCTGAATTCTTTTTCTTATTGTCCTTTAAATTTACAGTCGGGTGTGTTCTAAATAGAGTCCTGAACAACATCATTTTTTCTCAATATTTTTTCCTCATGAGATTAAATAAATTAGTGCATTTTGAACACTCAATTATCTTTATTGTGCAAAAGCATCATGTGCAGCTAATGAAAACAGTTAACTGGTTTTGTTACATAATCAAATCATTATGTTCTGCATTACATTTTTCAGCGCATTTTGCATAATGAGGGTGAGAATCAACCAGGGAGCATACACTCTAATGCCATTTTAGAAAATGTTTGATTATGTGTTGTGCTAAAGTATTTTACCCTAGCCCAATAGGCCAGTTTCCAGATTCATTTAACATTAGTATCCACAGAAAGGCTTCCTGCAGGCATGCCACTGAATATCAAAAGCAGCAGCATTCTTGTCTTGTGCATATGAATGCTTCTTGAAAAGAAGAGAAGATTGAGACAGAACTCCATTTCATAACTTCCACTGAAGTGCTTCCAGATGTTAACAATTAGGGCTCCACAAGTTCGATTTGAACTGATGACCTTGGTGTTGATGTTTCCATAACCCAATTAATTACTGATTACTGATTCCTTGAGTTTTATCTGTCTTTTAGATACTCAGTATAATAGCTCCAGGTAGTAAAATTAAAATATTTCTTACTGATTTCAATAAGAATGCCTTACTCTGGAGATTGCTTCTTGTTGGAGGATTTGTAACCTTTCGATCTAAAACAGTGGTTCTCAACCTGGGTCGTGACCCACAGGAACTGTATGAAAGGGTCACTGCATTAGGAAGGTTGAAAACCACTGATCTATAAGAAAAGCTTTCCATGGAGATGATTAAGAAGTCTGAGTTGCTGGTCTGGGTAATTTACAGCTGTGATCACTTTACTCAGAGAAAAAGCCAAAGTCTCCACAATGTCCTTTCCCTGACGTCACTCCTGTTGCCACCCAGTTGCTCTGTCCCAGTCACACTCATCCCCTGCTGCTCTTGGAACAAATGAAAAGTTTTCCCTTCAAAACTTTCTCTCACATATCCTTCCCCTGGAAGTCCTCATACTCAGTCCTTCATCTCCTCAGGTCTTTGTTGCAATGTCACATAATATTAAATGATATTATGTAAAATAACATCATTTCCCAAATACTTATCAGCACTCGCTATGCTCTGTTATGTTATACCTTTCTTCACGTAAATCATTATGCTTTATCACATTGTATACATATATTTATAAGGTATGGTCTTCTCCTGCTAGAATTAAGCTCTATGAAAGGGAGTGAGAGGGAAGAAAAGGTTTCTTTTTTTCACTGTTGACTTCTCAATACCTGAAATCACATGCTTACACAGAGTAGAAATTAAATGATCATTTGTTAAGTGAATTAATGAAGAGTTTATAACTCAATACAAAGCAGATCTTTTTCTGTCCTTTTTTCTATTTTTAAATCTCTTTCTTTTGATGGAGAGTAATTGAATGAGTAATTGAAGAAGGTAATGGACTCAATAAAGTTAACCTCAAATGAAAAGCATCAGAAATATTTACAAGTAGATTTTAGGCCTTGATTATGGCTCTTATTTGCACAAATGTTTTTCTGAGCTCTTAGAAAGCACAACATGTCAAGAAAAGTGCATTATTTTAACTGTAACTTCTTCAAAACTTCTAGTATGTAATCATGTTATACCATAATTACATTTGTTTACTGACATCCCTCTCCTTTTTATTAACTCAGTGAGGAATGTATTCATATATAACCTATGTGTATATCTTTTGATCCTAGCCCCAAAATATGTGAAGAACACACAAATGGATGTCTGTCAGTTCTGTTGGTTTTAATCTCATACGCAGACTGCCCAGACCAATCATTAAATAGAGAAAGAAACACTCAGAAAATTGTTGTAGATGAGGGGGGCACCTGCATGCCAAGAAAAGCAAATCTCAGAGGCAATAATCTAATAGGGAATCAACAAGAAGTTGCCTGTGAAATTTACTCTTTTCCCTGACACTGCGTGTTAATTTTTGTGGGAATACTCTTATTTGGCATTAAAAGAAAAATACCTTTACTTAGTTTATAAAAAGAGGGATTCTATTCCATGCAACTAAATGATCCCTAGCTAAGAAGTACATAATCCCACCAAATAAATCCTTTATTTATGTATGTATTTATTTACTTGAGAAAGAGTTTCGCTCTGTCACTCTGGGTTGAGTGCCCTGGCATCATCCCAGGTCATAGCAATCTCAAATTCTTGGCCTCAGCAAACCTCTTGCCTCAGCCCCCTGAGTAACAGGGACTACAGGCATGTGTCACCATGCCCAGCTAGTTTTTCTAATTCATAATTTAAAATTTATTAAACAAAATTTCATAATCTGCTTTTGACATTAAAAACATAGTATAAATATAAATCTTTCCTAATGAAATAATCTTCTATATTATATTCATGTTCAGATAATGCTACTACAATCTGTAGAAATATCATATGATATAGACTGAATGTTTGTATTCTTCCAAAAATTATGTGTTGAAGTCTAACACTAATTCTCAAATCATTATTAACCACATGCTTTACTGATACAGGGTCCCCTCCACTCAGGACTGGACATTACATTTTTTAGGCCTAAGCAAGCTTAACCATATTTTCTAGGCCCAAGATGTACCAAAAGCCAGTCTGACCAGCATTTTAACTCAGTCACCACTCCCAGAGCAGAGAACATACCCTAAAGGAGCCTGCATTTCTACCCAAAGGCAGCTTCTTTTTTCTTTCTTTCTTTCCTTCCTTCTTTCTTCCTTCCTTCCTTCCTTCCTTCCTTCCTTCCTTCCTTCCTTCTTTGTTTCCTTTTTTTTTTTTTTTTTTTAATAGATAGTATCAATTTTTCACCCTTGGTAGAGTGCTGTGGCGTCAAAGATTAAAGCAACCTTCGGCTCCTGGGCTTAGATGATTCTCTTGCCTCAGCCTCCTGAGGAGCTGGGACTATAGGCCCCTGCCATGATGCCTGGCTATTTTTTGTTGCAGTTTGGCTGGAGCTGGTGCCCTACTCACTGAGCCACATGTGCCACTCATAAAGGCAGTTTCAAAATTAACTTCTGCCCTGAAGCCCGAGATACCAAATGGTTATAATAATCCAACTCTCTAAAACCATTTTGCCTCAAGTGTGAGACAAACTTCATATAAACCCCTAGACAGAAGACCCAAATGGGATACCCGCTTAGAACCTCTCCTTCAGCATGCCAAAAACTCTGACATTTTTTCTATCCTTTATCAATAAAATCCGTCCTTTTACTTACTTGCCTGGTTTGTGGATCCATTCTCCGAATCTCTGAGACCAAAGACTCAGAAGAGGAGAGATTTTTGGCCACATTACTAAGAGTATAAAATGAGTTTCCCAGTAGCTCTTTCCCTTTGATTATTTTGTATGATGGGAATTAAATTAAAGTAAGTGTATAAATTACGATTGGCCTCATCCTGAAAATCTCTTCATTCCCACATTTTTTTTGTTTGCTTATTGTTTAATCAAGTTTCTCCCCAAGAAAAAAGAAAGATAGAATTTATGAATGTGATCATGACAATCTTCATTTAAGAAAAAGAAGTGCTTTCTTTCATCCTCCCCTTCCAACTCCAGATAGCACTTAGGAATAGGCTGGAGTGCCAGCTCTGGATGAGGAGTACAAAGTGATATCAAGCTACTTGCTTTTATTGATATTGCTACTGGTATTAGTAGACCCTATTTCTCCAATCGAATTCTGATTCTATTCTCGTCAAACGAATACACATAAAAAGGCTTACCATATACCACTGGCTTCTGCTAGAGCCCCACTTCATCCCCAATCTCTCCAGTAACCATCACTGCTCTCTAGGTACACCTGCTCCCTCACTGGTAAGTTTGTGAAGCCCAACTGGTGATTTATTTTCTCTTTTTCTATTAAGGAGAAAAGTAGAACAGCCTTTTGTAACACATGGAGCATTTTTTCTATTGAGCCACACACTCAGTATTGTCTAATAATACTCTTTGTTTTTAATTTTCCACATGATACCTAAGAGTTAGCAGCTTTTACCACCTTGCCAAAAAACATCTGTTGAGCCATCCATCCATGGTAGCTGAGAGGGAAAGACACCCCCAGTCCTCTTCAGACTGACCATTTCATTGTTCTAGATGTTCTGAGTCCTTACCTTAAATATTGGGAAACTCACCATTTAATCCTTAATCTCAACAATTTTTATCTTTTCCTCTCTCCTTTTAGTTGGAGGCTGTCTTTTAAAACCTTTTATCCTTTGTCTTACCTTTTTAGCTGTTATAACACAATCCTATAGACCTGGTGGCTTATAAACAAAAGGAATTAATTTCTCATCATTCTGGAGGCCTAGAAATCCAAATCATGGCCCTAACAATGCAATGTCTAGTGAGGTCTGGTATCATAGGGGGCCATCTTTCCTTTGTGACCTAACATGACTGAAAAGCCAAGGAAGAAATTGTCTGGAGTCATTTTCATCAAGATGTTAATCCCATTCATGAAGGCTCCAACCTCACGATGTAATCACTTCCTAGTGGCTCCACTTCCTAATATCATTGCATTGGGGATGAACATTTCTTTCTTTTTTTTCTTTTTTTGTAAAGACAGAGTCTCACTTTATCGCCCTTGGTAGAGTGCCATGGCATCACAGTTCACAGCAACCTCCAACTCCGGGGCTTAGGCGATTCTCTTGCTTCAGTCTCCTGAGTAGCTGGAACTACAGGTGCCTGCCACAATGCCCAACTATTTTTTTGGTTGTTGTTGCAGTTTAGCTAGGGCCAGTTTTGAACCTTCCACTCTTGGTATATGGGGCCAGTGCCCTATCCACTGAGCCAAAGGTGCTGCCTGGAATGATTAAGATTTCATCACACAAATTTTAGGAGTACACAAGGCTTTAGTCTATAACATATCCTAATAGGGGATTTTGGTGGTTCAGTTTTTTCAAAACTAGCCTGAGTCACCCTCAATATGAAGTGGTAGAATAGTAGAAAATTTGTGCAATGGTGAGCCCAGGCTCTAGTCAGAAGGAATGAGTCTAGATCACAGTCTATCACACAAATTTGTATATGGTTGCAGAGTTTTACTTCATTTTTCTAATCCTTAGATTTTCCCTCTGTAAGTGTGGGAACATGATATACTATTTCAAACAGTATGTATGACACATAGTGCCTCTCAATATTTTTTCTTTTTTTTTTATTTTTTATTTATTTATTTATTTATTTTTTATTGAATCATAGCTGTGTACATTAGTTCAACCATGGGGTACAGTGTGGGGGCTTCACATGCAATCTGAGATATTTTATCAACCTGATTGACATACCATTCATGATATTTTCTC
>CAUYON010174158.1:0-34794 GCA_963573935.1 Arctocebus calabarensis | reverse complement strand
GTTGCTGGGGGTGGGGTGCAGGGAGCATTGCTGTACGGAGTAGTGGGAGGGGTCTTTCAGAACTGGAGCAGTTCTTCTCCTTGATTGTGGTAGTTCCAGAAATCTACAGGTGGGTTAAAATCACGTGGACAGTTGCACATGCACACATGCGTGCCCGTGCATAGCAGGTTCAGTCTGAATAAGCTCGGTGGATTGCAGGAACGCGAAGTTCATGGCTTTATTTATTTATTTATTTATTTATTTATTTATTTATTTTTTATTTTTTTGTAGAGACAGAGTCTCACTTTATCGCTCTGGGTAGAGTGCCGTGGCGTCACACTGCTCACAGCAACCTCCAGCTCTTGGGCTTAAGTGATTCTCTTGCCTCAGCCTCCCTAGTAGCTGGGACTACAGGCGCCCGCCACAGCGCCCGGATATTTTTTTGTTTTTGCAGTTCGGCCGAGGCTGGGCTTGAACCCGCCACCTTCGGTATATGGGGCCGGCGCCCTACTTGCTGAGCCACAGGAGCCGCCCCTGTTTATTGAGTTTTTCATATCTGGATGTCTAAATCTCTAGCAGAATCAGGGAAATTTTGTCTTTTGCTTTTTCTCTTTCACTCTCTGGGATGCCTACAATTCTTATATTTGGGCATTTTATGTAATCCCATATTTCTCATAGATTGTGTTCCTTTCTTTTTCTTTCTTTCTTATTTTTGACTGACTGGGTTAATTTGAAAGAGTTGTCTTCAAGCTCTGAAATTCTTTCCTCTGCTTGGCCTAGTCTACTCTTAAAACTTTCCATTGTGGGGCAGCACCTGTGGCTCAAAGGAGTAGGGCACCAACCCCATATGCCAGAGGTGGCGGGTTCAAACCGAGCCCTGGCCAAAAACTGCAAAAAAACAAAAAACAAAACAAAACTTTCCACTGTGTTTTTTATTTACCTAAATTAACTTTTCATTTCCAGTTCTATATATTTTTAATGTATCTATCTCTTCAGTAAAATTTTCATTCATTTTTTGGATTATTTGCCAGGTTTCATTTGGTTTTACATTTTCTCTTGTTGAGCTTCTTATTCCATATTTGGAATTCTTTATCTGTGATTTTAATATTTTCATTTTGGTTGGACTTCATTGCTAGAGAGCTACTGTGATCCTGTGGGAGTATCCTTTCACTCTGATTTTTCATGTGTTTGGAGTTCTCATGTTGATTCCTTCTCACCTAAAACAGCTATTGCTTCTTGTTCTAGTATTTTCTTTTGTTTAGATGGTTCTTTTTTGTCTCCTTGCTCTTTAAGAGTATATCTGTAACATATGTTGGGTAAGGATGTTTGGCTTTGCTTATACATACATTGATAGTTTTCTAGGTTCTTGTTGGATGCTTTGGCCCTCAGTGCCCTGGTTTTGTTAACTACTAGTTATTTGTAGGTTGTTGCAGTGGGGTACTATGTGAATGGGCATATTTCCAGTCTTATATAAACAAAGGAAGATGGAGGTCTTTGAAATCTTTTCTCTTTCTCTTGCCCTGTGGTCTTCTTAATGGTGTCAATTATATTGGGACAGCCAACTTAATCTCTGAGACAGTAGGTGGTGCTTAGAGATAAGAGCCAGCCATGCCCTATATGATTAAAGCAATAAATGCTATAATAGGCTGCATATGTTGGCCTCCCTGACAATAGGTTGTGCTTTGCAAGAAAGATCCAACTCCAGTGGTGATTTGGGGGACCTGTGACTAGATCTAGTTGATGAAGAGAAGGATTGGCTGTTACAGAAAGTGGATGGAACCCTGAGGCTTCCCAGGGACTCCTTAAACTTCATCACAGAAGAGAGAGTAGAAGAGTGAGGCTGGGCAGAGCTGGGTTGGATAAGCCTCCTTCAAGCTTCACAAACACAGGTACAAGAGCACAAAGGAGTTGAAGGTCAGCTCCTTGAAACTGGAAAGAGCCACCCAGGAGGGATGAGTTGGCCCCACCAAGCCAAAAAGTCTGCTAATGGGGAAGGAACCATCTCAGATTTATGGACTGACAGTCAGAAGTGGTTTTCACTTTTCTTTCTCTTCCATTTCCCCATGTATCTCCTTCCCATATCTGGCTGCAAGCAGCAGCCCAAACTAGCTGAGTTTACCAGCAGCAGCACAATGACCTGGGAGGTTCTCTTCCTAGGATCTCACTGTGGATGAAATGTGCAGCTTTCCTCTTAGGGGTAGAGTGCTCCATGAGCGCACTGCAGTTCAGACCCACACTACACTCTACTTTTAGTTCAGCCTGTATGGGCTCTGTCACCTCCCAAGATTAAGTCACAAACCCTTTCCTCTGTGTTCCTTAGCAATATGACTAAGGAGGCATGGTATTTGGCCTGTGGTCCTGTTACCTAGCCCCCTCCCCCAAGTTTAATCCTTGACCATGCCAAGGAGAAGCATGCTAGTCCCAAGTTGTCCCATGGAATGCTCACGTGGGCTTAATGTCTCTCCACTCTGGGATATGGCCTGCTCTGCTGGAGCAGCACACAGCAGGATCAACAACAGGAACAAAACTCATAGCCTGAGCACAACTTTGTGCTCCACCACTTTGTATGGTCGTTTCAAGTATTGACAGAGGAAATACATGAGTCCCACTCCTGTGGAAGCCTCAGTGTACACGAGCACAAGGGATATAGCCATTTTGAGAGCCCCACATCAGTCATCCCGTATGGCACCCATGCCACTCAGCAGCATTGGGGAAAGGGAGAGGAAGGAAAAGAGCCTCAGTGGAAGAAAGTTGACACCATGGTCCCCTTTGTCCCTGTAGCCTAAAGGCAGCCCTCCCAAGATGTCCAAACTCTGGGATCACACAGTTCCCATAGGACCCACTGGTCCCTGTGGCCACTGAAGGCTGGACCGAAGTTGGAAAATGTTTATGTGGGGTCTAGTGACAATAAAACTAAAGGGCTAAAGTTCCCTGGGGAGGACAAAGAAACAATGGATAGAGAAGCAGTACAATGCCTCCACCCTGACTTAGGTCTGTGGCGACAGGAAGCATCTCTGAAGGGGCTGGCACCAAGTGTTTGTTTTTTCAAAAAGTTCCCAGTTCACTGGCAACTGCAGCTTTTCAGCTCATGAGGTTAGAGAACCTCTCCAGCAACTTTGAAGCCTACAGTCTGCCAGAGATGTAGCCTACATTTTCTACAGGGCTCCAAGTTCCTTAGGGGTTGATCTCTACCAAAATCTTGCCCTTTATTATCTGCTTCACAATTTCTTCCCATAGTATCTCTGATAGGTTCTGGCACTTTTTCCTAAAAATTATACCTGAGATATATTTCTTCCTAAGATGACTTGTCAACCGATATCTTTAGTCAGTTGTCTTAGCCCTCCCGGCTGTTCTCATATTGGTGTGTACATGAGAATCACCTAAAGGGCTTTTTGCAACATGGCTTCTGATTCAGCAGGTCCATGGTGGGGGTCTAATACTACACATTGAGAACTACTTAAGCTTTAGTTAACATTTTTAAAGTTAAATGATTTTTATAGTTTCTTATATTTTCTATTTTTAATTTTTGCTGATATTTGCATGCATGTGTGTGAGATCTAAAAATTACTCCATAGTCCAATAATCCTGTGAGTATTGGGGGCAGAATATAGCTAGAATAACTCTAGTTGTGCTACTTCTTATGCCAACCACCCAGAGCACTAGTAATATCAGAATAGCTGAGAAGAAAGGTCTGCAAGAGTGACATTTCTTTTTTATTTACCAAATAGAAGAATGAGAACTGCTTGAAATTCTAGCCAGAAGAGAAGTATAGGGAAATAATGCAAGCTCTAACCGAAAATTGGTTTGTGCAACTCTAACAGAGAAGACTGGATATAAAAAGTCCTAAGTGTAGAAAATGGGTGACTAAGATATGTTATAGTCATTTTTAAGTGTTTTTCTTGCATTTGAAGTTAGTGCAAACACTGGACATGTGAAGATTAGGATTACAGAGTAACCATTTAAACATATACACATTGATAAAATAAAATTTATCATATTCTAGTTTTTTTTTTTTTTTGTAGAGATAGAGTCTCATTCTATCACCCTTGATAGAGTGCTGTGGCACCACACAGCTCACAGCAACTTCCAACTCCCAGGCTTAGGTGATTCTCTTGCCTTAGCCTCCCAAGTAGCTGGGACTACAGGCACCCGCCACAACACCTGGCTATATCATATTCTAAATATACAAGAATAAAGAAGGAATATGGAATGTTTTGGGAAATTTGACTTAAATTTAAAAATATTTACCCAGAGCCTTACTGTAAAAAAGCAATAAACATTAATAGTTCACTGTATTTTATTCTTTTTTCTAAGCATTTCTTTTACTTAATTTTCTTTTACTTAATTTTACTTAATTTCTTTTACTTATATATAATGCATATAATATTTTATAATGTGTTTTACTAAATGTTATAACATGAGTGTTTTCAATTATTATAAATAGTCATTAGCATATTTAGTATCTACATAGACATTCGGAGAGTGAATATTCCATGATTAAATTTCTTTTACAGACAAATGCTTTTTTTTCTCTTTCATTTCCTATTCCAAATATTGTTGTAGCAAGCACCTTTATCTATAAAACTTTCTCTGTATTGTAAATTATTTTCTGTGGATAGGTTCCCAGATTTAGAATTATCCATCTCAGACTTGAAAATTCAGAAGACCCTGTCCACAAATTGTCCAATTATTTTCCATAGAAGCTATAACATTTCTTTCTCCCACTATCAATATGCTATCTCCAGTATTAAGGCTCCTGATTTTTGTCAATCTCTGTCAATTCGATAAGCAAACATTTAGATCTTATTTTTGTTTTAATTTGCTTTTAGTGGCTTACTAAGGAAATAAATTTTTTTTTTTTACGATGGCTAACAAAATGTGTTTTATATGCATTTCCCAGTGATTTCTAATTCTGTTAACTTTCAATTTGTATACTTAACATTTATTTATGAAAGAATATGAGTATACATTTTTGTCAATAAAATAAATTCTGAAAAAACAAAACCTGTCACTTGGTATAGTAGAACCAAGTGTAATGTGTAGAATAATAGCTTCAAGTTTTCACCTTTAGAGCCTAGACAGATCATTATTATGTTTAAGAAAAATAATTTCAAAGTAAAAAAATCATTGTGTTAGGATAACACATCATTCCACCAGAATCTTTCCTAGCATAAGCTAAACATAAAAGATGTGGCAGGTGTAAAGACCGTCACCCTTAAATGGAAGAGCATGCATCAAATGGCTTAGTTTCTTTTCTCATGTCATCAACCTGTAAGTAGGAATAAAATCAAGTATTCAGTGGCAAACATCCTAAATAACTAACTGCCCCGCCATTCTGCAAACTCCTGACCAGTAGAGCGAACACATCTGCCAGTCCGTTGCTTAGTAAACACTGACTGGAGGAACGCAACATTGGTGATCTTTGTAGGTTTTCCAATTTCCTTTGCCTGGGGAAAGGTGACTGAGAAAGTGTCAAAAGGGCCAGTGAACCACCTGGGTATGAACTGCATCTGGAAACCTCTTTTTTCAAGTTCTTCTGTTGGAGGAAATACTTGTCTTAGTCAACAGGGCAATTGATCTTCTGACAAAGGCCATAAACATTCACCCATTAGTCTTGCTCTGTCAATAGTCTTTGTCGTTTCTATTTGGCTAATCATAGATGAGTCATAGGGAATACAAGGTAAGTGACTCCCTTTCCTTAACAGTTCCTAAACTTAAGGTGTCTCAGAAATTAAATTCTTTAACTTAGTACTTTTTGCGCACTTCTGTAAGAAGTATGGGTGCCACAGTGATGTTCCGTATGAGATTCTCTGTTAGATTTAATTTATATTGGAATAATTCATGTATTTTAGAAAAATACACTTTCAAACATATTTAACCTAGTTACTTATTTATTGTTAATTCCAAAATGTTTAACAGAGTACAAATGTTTTTGGTCCATGGGCACCTTGTATCATGCTGAAGTCAGGGCTTTAAGGTGTGTCTCACCAGAACAGTTTTCATTGCATCCAATAGGTAAGTTTTTATCCTATACCTCCCCTCTTTCTCTCTCCCCTTCTTGTTTTTTGTTAATTTAAAAGTTGTTATATTTTTATTATTATTGTTGTTGTTTTGTAGAGATAGGGTCTCAATATTGACCAGAATTCTCTTTAATTCCCAAGTGCTAGGATCACTGGCATGAGCCCCTAAACCTGACCTAAAAATGTACAACTCTAATGTCCGTGTTTCTGAAATATATTTTATTTGCATCATTCTGTATTTGCATTAATGGTGTAAATTCTCCCCTAGAAAGGGGAGGGCTGTGGCTGATAAGGAGAAAGCAATTACTTCATAAAAAAATGCAGTGCCAGAACTCTGCTAATACTTAAGCATCTATGTTCAGTATGGAAGAGTTTGTGTACAGCTATACTAATATTTCTTTCTACTTTTCTTTTATGTCAAGTAAAGGGCAGATGAAAAATTTAAAATAAAGACCCACTTTCTCATCTGTCCTTTGGCCACTCCTTCTGTCAGCTCTCTTGTTTAAGGTTTCTGGTCTCAAGGGAATCTGACGGGCTTCGGTTTCCAAAAGCCTAATGCCTTTAAAGCAGGAGTTCTCTGCCTCCCAAGAACACTTGGCAAAATCAGGAGACAATTTTGTATGTCACAATGGAAGATGTGACTTTACCCTGGTGGGCAGACACCAGCCATCCTGCTCCACATTCCACAGTGCACAGGACACCCCCACCCCCACCACGGCACACGAGTCCCAAATGTCAGTAGTGACAATGATGAGATCCCCAGTGCTTGAATGTTGCTGATAAAACAAATGGAGGGAAGACTGTCAGACTGTTGACCACTCCAATGCCACAAACTAGAAAATGAGTCATTTGGATGGGTAAAGAGACAGGCTAGCTGGGAGAAAGCAAGTAGAACAGAGAGTGCCAGGGAGAAGAACCTTCCTTCCAGCTCCTTTCCTGCCTCCTGCAGCGAGGTCTCAGAAAGAGAGAGGATAGTTGTGTGGTTTGTGTAGGAAGATAGGACCATAAAGTGATCATGATGGATGTGCCACAGCTCAGAATGAGCAGAAAAATGTGAGTTACCGAGGCCTGGCTTGGACCAAGTATAGAGAGCACCACCTCTGAAGGGGATTTGCATATGGGAACCAGAGATACATCAGAGGCTACTTTTGTGGTCCAATGCTGGAGTATCGGATGATAAGATGGATAACTTGGGAGATTCTTGTGCACTTAGGCACCTCTGCAGTGACCTTCAATGACGGCTATAAACTTAGAAGAGGGAAATACCTAAAACTGACTGTCCCCACTCCCCATCCCAGGTAAGGGGGGCTGAAACATGAAATGAATTTGATTTATTTTGTTAAGTGTGTGACTTGCACTTCACAGTATATGGTCTGAGATTAGTGTAATGTGCAAGTAGAAGTTCTGTTTTAAATTATCCAAATAGTTTGTAAATATACAAGTCTATCTCAAATAATCCAATGGAAAGCAAGTCTCTTTTTTATCATGTTACATTGACTTAGAACAGGTATCACTGAACTTTCAACATGGTACTGTTGTTTCATTTTGTGATCCTGTCGATTCCATCACCTGGAGGATTTTGTGAGTTGACTCCGTGTTTGTGGATCAAGGCCTAGTGACATAACTGAAGACAGTTTAGTGCATTTAAAACCAGAACTAACTGAATATGAAACATCTGGTTTAAACCCATTTCAAATATCAAATTGTTTTATTAAGGAGACTTTAGTTTCTAAAAAATCACTATCTGATGTGACAAATATAGTTATTGGGGCATTTGGTTTGGCTCGTCTTAAAATAAATAAATAAACACACACAGCCTGTCATAGATACCTCCATTAACTGATGCCAATATTATCTTTCAAGGGTGTCACTGTCCCATTGATTTGATTTCCCACCCAGAAACCTAGGCAATTTACCCAGCTATTCAACAAGAATTCTGAGCACCCTTATCAAAGGAAAAGAGCATGTGTTGGCAGAGGACATATCACCACCTGCTACTAGCCCGGCAACAATCCAATGTTTGTGCACCGTCTCCGAGCCAGAGGAAGGCTTTGTTCCCATAGGACATCTACTACATTGTCCCCCTTGGGTGAAAGCGGCTCCCATAGGTGGAAGTGGGTCTCGTCCCCCTCTTCTAGTAACCAATTCATTTGTTTTCTCCAAATCATTTTGTGTCTTTATCTCTCCTTGGAGTCCAGGTCCTAAAAAGAGAACCTGGGGACTCTCCTCCTTCCTCAGAAAAATCAAAATCAGTCAGCACTGAAAGCTACATAAAACCACTTCTAATCTACAAATCGACCTCCTCTCCATAGATTATGATTTCTTCCTACATTTTCTGAAATTACTAAGAATGAGCCAGGCCATATTTTGGATTATATAGAAGTGACTTTACTTTTCATTCTGGAACTTCTCTCTTATTTTTGTCATATCAAAGCAAGAGAGTTTAAAGTAATCCTGATCTGCATAGAAATGTATTCCAGTACTAGCCTTGGCCTTTACTGAAAACTTCTGCGGAGTTAGGACACACTGTATCTTTGTAAAATGTCATGGTAAAGGAGAAGGAAGTAGGAAGGGTCTTAGTGAGAAGCTCAGGAGAAACAATATGGCATAGAGAAGGAGATAATATTTTGTAGAGACTTCACAATTGTCTTCATGTTTCTGAGAAGTTGGTATAGTTAAGATACTTATATTAACCACCTTCTCTAAAGACAGCACCAGGAAAGAAAAGCCAAACTTTACCAGGAAAAACAAATAGTAACAGTGGGAAAGACTGTTGGCAGCACAGTGTAATGGAAGAAATGTGGATTTTAATATAACTGACCCATTAATTAGAATTCCTAACATGCTAATATTATGGAGTATTTCACTTCGGGTGAGATATGTGTTTCGTATTTCTCACATGAAATAGAAAATAATAGTGCAGGATTTTGCAAGGCAAGGGAAGGTTAAGTAAGAAAAGCATATTAATGCATTTAGCACAATAACTGGCCTACAGTAAAATCCCAACTTTTTGGATGTATTAGTTTCCCAAGACTGCTATAACAGATTCCCACATGCTGGTGAAGAACTTACTCCCCCACCTTCTCACAGTGGTGGAAGTCGACAATCAGTTTCACTGGGAGTCCACCATCAGTTTCACTGGGCAGGAACCAAGTTGGCTGTGCTCCCTCCAGACGTTCTGGGAGAGAATCCATTTCCTGCCTCGCCCAGCTTCTGCTGCTATCAGCTTCCCTTGCTGTGTGGCCTCTTCCCTCCAGTCTTCAACTCTGCATTCCTCCCTCTGCTTCCTTCTTACGAGGCTACATGTGATTACTTCTAGGATCCATGCGAGGATACATGTGATTACTTCTAGGATCCATGCGTATAATCTGAGAAAATCTTCCTCTTTCAAGATCCTTGATTTAATTACACCTGCAAAGTCCCTGGGGGCATGTTAAGCAACATTCACAGGAACTGGAGAGGGGTATCTTTTGGGAGCAAGGGAAGGAAGAATCATTCAGCCTATTATAATGGATCTTTAGCCAGTGTATCCTTGTTCCAATAAACAAGATAGATGAAGGAGAGAAAAAGGTTGCACTACTTCCTTTAAGGGCATGTTTCAAAAATTTCAAAAATTCAGTTTCATGATCCCATGTAGCTGTATGTTAAGGTTAAGAATAAAAAGTCTTTATTCTAAGTTATCATATCTCAGCTTTGCTTAGAAGAAAGGCAGAACTGATATTATAAGACAACTAGCACTGTGTATTATTACCTGACACTTTGGCCATCCAAACACCATATGCACGCTTTTTTTCTACAAGCCCCTCCTACTCCTGTTTTCAAAAGAGAGTTATCCCAAAGACCACCAAGTCTTCCATCTCTGAGTTGACGGAAACTTATCTCTCATAGGTATAAATATGGCTCCGATGACCCAATTGTCTGCCTTCAACACCAGCAAACTTTGTTGCACCAAAAAACAAGGTAATCACAACAACAACAATAACAACAACAAATCCCCCCCCCGACTTGGAAAAATAAGAATGAGAAATAAGGCAATCCTGGAAGTTAACACGTCCTATTGGGAAGGGATAATGATGACTCTATTACTGTCAGCAACATAAACATGATAAACCTTTATTTCCTTTTTCGTGAACTACTGAAGTAGTTCATGGTGGCATGGTGGGTTTGTAGTCAGATCTGGGACAAAAGTTGCCTCTAGTTTTCCACTTTGTCATCACTAATAGGCTTCCTTATTCTCACAATTCAAGATAAATGCCAGCCATCACATTCACCTCCTAGCAGCAGAAAGAAAAAAGGAGAGAAAGGAAATGCTCCAGAACTTGACCGTGCGTATCCAGAAACTTGTCACAGGTCCACACCCAGTAGGGGGCTTTGAGAAATGTGGCCTTGATCCAGTGGTGGCATACGAGATCAAAACTCAGGCTTTCTCCTGTCATAAAATAGAATGAGAATAGAACTTATGGAGGCAAAAAGAAACTCAGACATATTCACTGAAAATGGTTGTTTCTCTATTTAGTACAATGTCTGTTCAAAATAAAGTATAGCACATGACCTATCCAATCTCTGCTTCTTTCTCTACCACATGCAAATGTAAAGCCAGTGGGTACATACGTATTCAATAAAAAAAATACCTGATAGCTTATATCAAATGACAATTCTATCTTGGACTAGTTTATAACTTTCCCTTAAGATGTAATTACATTTTCTAAAATTGGAATTAACTTTCATTAGTAGTTTTTGAAAGTAAAGCCCCAAATATTTGCATATTTGGTACATACAGTTAGGGTATGTGGTATATACCAAATATATAGTTATATTTATACAAAAATAAATTCCAAAATATTTGCATATGTGGTATATATAATTAGTATACCCATTCTACCTATAAAATACCTATTTTAACCCTTACCTGCTTCCTCAAGTGGCGAATAGCAAAATTTTATTTTTAGACGGTTTAATAGTCAAAATACTTGAGGTGAAATAAGATAGGATTTTATTTTATATTTAAATGCATATAAGGAGTGTGCAACACTGCATAATTTCCATTTAAAAAATATTATTTTTCACTTTTCTGCATGAAGCAAAGAGGACATTAAATAAACAAAACTCAATTGTAGGGATTTTATGACTTCCACAAAACTTCAAACTTTAAAAGAAAAAAAAAAACCAATGAGCTAAAGCAGAAAAAGCAATATATAAGTGATCTGTTTGGTTTGGTTTGTTTCTTCATTAAACATTGCTGTATCTATGCCTAAGGTTTTTTTTTTTTCTTTTGGTTGGTTGGTTTTGTTTGGTTTTGTTTTGGGTGATGTTCAGCATTTTGTGTCCTGATAGGAATTTTAATGAATGTACAACAAAAGCAACAGCACCAAACTGAGCCCAGTGGATGAATCAGGTAGGCGTGTGTATTCACAGCACTGATTACTGGCAATTTCCTTGTGCCACTGTGGCCCAAATGTTGGTCAATCAGACATGTCACTAGAGAGACAAACTTTTAAAAGATTCTGGACATTTAAAAACATATATATACACACATATATATTTTCATATATACATATATATACACGTGCATGCACACATGCGTATTTCATGAATGGAGTTAAAGCAAAGTTTACAAAATCATTAAGCAAATTTGAGGACAGATATTCTGCCAGTCCTCCATTTCAGTCTCAGCAGAAGTGGAAACAGGAGCCAGCCGGATAAAGCATCTGCTCTGGACAGTAACTCTTAGACCTGTCACTTGAGATAAAGTGCTTCCCTGCAGCCATGAGGAATTAACTATTTCCTTTTGCAGTCAGCCAGTCCATAAATAGAGTAACAGCTAATTTATTTTTCCCTTTCTTTTTGAGAATACTAATGTAAGCAACAGGTATTCAGTTTATTAATGGAACACACTTTACAACAACAACAAAAAGAATCCCTGTATGTTCCTATAGGTTAGACTTTGAAATAATTACTGCTTATTTATATCTTTATATACTTGTTCTGAAACTTATCTATAAAGGATTCAGGCGAGCTTACCGGAACCTTTGTTTGGTTTAACTTACAACCTTACCTTTCTCAAAAGATGACTTAAGTTATCTGGGTAATGCTTTCATAGTCTCTATTTTGCAAGGTCTAAAACTGGGATGGAAACTCCTCAGCCTCTGCTTTAAAACTCTTCAAAGGTTCCTCATCCCCCATGGTCAAGTCCTGTAATGTATTGTCCATGCTCTTCACGCTTTCACCTCTTCCTGCAGCCAAAGTTTCATGTTTGTCCTGGCAGCTTATGACTTGGCCAGAAACAATTTAATAAAATGAAGCATTTTCAAAATAATTTTAATGGAAAGAAAGCAAGTCCATGTGGAAATGAGGTTTCAGTAATAACCAAATGGTTTTTCTCAAAGGTATTTGCAGTTGTGCAATATTTTGCTACTCTTATTATGACTTTTAGTATTTTTGTCAATTTTTAGAATCATTTGAAACATTATTTTCTGTTTGTTTTGCACTACCATATAGCAAAAACTTGTAATAACATAAATTTCCACCAAATGATGGTTTGCTCAAATTAATTCTCAATGGTTATAAAGAAGCATACATGGATTTCTCATTTTACAAAAGAAAATATTTCAATAAAATGTAAGAATATATAAAAATTATGAAAAATATCTATCATGGCATTAATAGCAATTGTCTTAGACTAGGTTGGATTATAATATTCTTTGATTTTGTGCTACTGTTTTGATTTTCTTTTTCTGCAATAATAATTTCATTGCTTTTCTTAATTTAAAAAAAAAGTACCAGAAGAAGCTAGTGATGAAAGTAGCAACCTTTTTATGAGTGAAGGCTTAGTGTTTGTGGGGCACTGTGGCACATTTTAGTTTTAATTATGTATTTTAATCATCAATATTTCTGTGAAACAAATATTATGAATGGTGTTATATAAATGCAAAAAGAGAAACTTACCGGCGCTAAGTAACAGCCAAGGTCACATTATGCCTGGATGTAGACATGGAATTAGAACACAGACCATCTAGGCTCCGGAGATCCTACCCTCCGTGTTACTGACAGACACTGAAGTTGGGCTTTCAACTGTTATAAACAGCACAAGGAAGAAATAAATGGCTAAACAACTACTTCAACATTTAAAAAAGCAAAATAAAAACTAAAAGTCCACCTGACAAATCAGTCATACTTAAAGCCACATGACAGAGTATTTCCCAGGGCCCCCCAATGAGCAAGCTTTGGGTGAAAAAAAATGACTAAGACACTCCTTTTCAACAACAAAAAATGCTAACCAAATTTTTACATCGATCGGCTTTTTAAAAGTTTTGTAATCACGCTACAGGGACACAAATCATCAAGTGTCCCCTGCCCACCCCCGTCTCCCCTAGGCTCTGTCTTAGCAGCCTGGCCACCTCGGATAACTTAATACTCTCCATACACATCAAACAATGGCTTGAATCCTAGCCTTTGCTCATGCTTGGGAGTACTCTTCCCACTAGTTAGCAGCTCTTATTAATTCCTCAATATTCTGACTTCTCTCCCAATAACCTCTCATTTCTACCCTAAAAATGACTTAAGCTTGATTTTACTGTTTTCCCACATTTAAAACACTTTACTGCTAGTAAGCAGAGTCTCTGGCCGATCAGAACAGCCCCAGCCAAGCAGCAGCTCTGGAGCTCACTGCTGACTACCTACCGCACTGCCAGGAAAATCACATTGTGTTGATCTCTTCAATAGGGGCCTAAGCTCCTTGAGGACAGGGACCATCAGATACTTAATTTTATTGTAGCTTGTCCTGGCCATGCAGGAGCTGGACTAGGACAGGATGTAGAGCAATGCTTTAATGTATGCACCTTTTTCTTTGCTTTAGAATGCTCAGGAAACTCTGTACTCATCATGAATAACAAGGGGATAACAAAGACAGTGTGGCTGCCTGCTTGATTTTCTGGGGCTCCTAATCTCCATAGGAAAGCATGAGGGAACTGTGTGCAGTAAGTGTTTGATATATAGAGACACAGCTGGTAAAGTTGGTGGGGCGGAGAGCAGGAGCCAGACTTCACCAAAAGACCTTGGGCCTTTCCAAGAAAAACTGCCACAAGGACATCATGTCTGGTAGGAAGGGCAAGTTACCCCAGACCTGCCCGGAGAAAAGGGAGCGATGGTTTCAGGTGCTAGTGAGACGGAGCAGTACTCCTCACAGCTGTCTGGAGTATTGGTGCCTCTGATGGAAGAAGGCCATTGAAAGAATAAAATTAGTGTCTAGCCAGAGGCACTCACATTTCTCTGTAAAATCCATCCCTTCCCTTTAAAAGGCATTGATGTGGGAAAGGTAGACACGGCCTCCCGCCTGGGGAGAAAGAGTCACTAGCATCTAACGTCAGACCAGCGAGGACTCTAGGAGAGTGTGGGCATCCCATTTCCCAGAAGTTGTGGAAGACAAGATATTTTCATTGTAAGAATGCTGCATTTTATCTATGGCTGTCATGCAAAATATTGCCACAAATTCAGTGGCTTAGAACAGCACAGCATTACTGTTTTACAATCCTGTGGGTCAGAAGCCTGCCCCAAGCCTCACTAAATAAGAGTGAAGATACAGAGGGCTGCGCTCCTGCTGGCAGCTCCAACAGAGCACCTGCTGCCTGAGCACCTGTCGCGTTGGCTTCTCCAGCTCCCGTGCCCTCTTCTAAAGGCAACCATGGTGGATCAAGTCCTTCCTACATTGCTGCACTCTCATGTCCTGTTTTGCCTTCTCTTCCATTTAAGGACACTTATTACATTTAGGTCAACTAGAATAATCTAGAATACGCTCCCTGATGTATTATGAAGGCAGCCAGTTAGCAACCTTAATTTGATCTGCAACCTGAATTCCTCTTTGCCATGCAACATAACACAGTCACAGGTTCTGGGGATCAGATGCTGGGCATCTTTGGTGGGGCTTTATTCTGCCTAGGACAGAAGACTTTAGTAAGTACAGCATATCTACAAGGCAAGAGCAGCGATAGTGCGGAGAGAAGAATGACTGTCTGGAAGGGGCTGGCTGTGGCCCCAGTGCAGAGAGAGACCTCAGAGGACCATCAGCCGCAAATGGGTGGTGAGAGCAGGAGGCGGTGGCCAGATTATGGATGGTTGTACCCACCTCACCCTGCACAGGACTCCTAGAGCTAAGAAAGAAAAGTGCTGGCACACTGTTTCTTAGTATTTGGCAATTAATCAAACGAATCTATGGACAAACTGGAAATTAATCTTGCCAAGAACATAAATATTGGTGGCTTTCTGGGCTACTTTTTGGTTCTACATATAGAGTCCACTGGGTTCTTTATTATTTAAGAAAGTAAGGACTTGGAAAATCAACATGTAGAATGACTAAAATGACATAAAATTTCTTTTCACTGGCTACTAAGTCCTACATGTATTACTCTTAAACAAATATCTTTAAAATGGAATTACAATATGGCAAAAGCAACCTTTCAGTAACAACATGCTAAGTGAACCAAACGAATGAACAAATTATTTAATCTCAGATACCATTTGACAGAGTAGGATTTTTTTTTAAGTTCAGATAAATATAAAGATACAAATTATAAGATTGCGTTGTTTACACTTGTTGGGTAAAGCTCAAGTTGTAGTTGAGCCCTTCACCCAGGGGTGTGCTGTGTACCCCTACACTGTGTCCATTAGCTGAGAATTTACCAGTCTCCCTTCCTCCTTTCCCTTCCCTTTTCCCTCCCCCTCCTCCCACTTGCATTTAATTGTGTTTTTCTCTCAAGTGGGCATGTAGTTGTTTATCTATAGGTTTCATATTAGGATTGAGTACATTGGATGCTTGCTTTTCTATTCTGGGGACACTTTACTAAGAAGAATGTTCTCCAAGTTAATACAAAAGATGTAAAGTCTCCCTCTTTTTATGGCTGAATAGTATTTGATGGTATACTTATGCCACAGTTTATTAATCCATTAATGTGGTGATGGGCACTTGGGTTGATTCCAAGTCTTGGCAATTGTAAATTGAGCTGCAATAAACATTGTAGTGCAAATGTCTTTCTGATAAAATGACTGAAGAAGTCTTTACAGTGAGCCCTTTCAAGTGCTAAAGGGAAATTTTCTTTCATGAAAGTTCTCTCTGTTACATGTAAAGCTGTTTGATAACATTTTACCTACAGTAAAACTTCATTCATAATTAGAACCAATCCTCTCAAGCCCTGCCACTGCTTAATCAACTAGGTTTATGGAATGTTCTAAATCCTTTGTTGTAATTTCAACAATGTTCACAGCAGCTTCACCAGACTACTCCTGATTGCATCTCAAGAAATCACTTTCTTACCTCACTCATAAGAAGCAATTCCTGGTCCATTCAAATTTGATCATAAGATCACAGCAATGCAATCACATCTCCAGGATTCCCTTCTAATTCTAGTCTCTTGTTATTTCTACCATATCTGTAGTTCCTTCCTCCACTGAGGTATTGAAACACCTCAAAGTCACCCACAAGGTTTGGAATTAACTTCTTTCAAATTACTATTAATGTTGCCATTTTGACCTCTTCCCATGAATCATGAATGTTTTTAATGACAACTAGATTTAGGAATATTTTCTAGAAAGTTTTCAGTATACTTTGCCCAGTTACATCAGTGGAATTGTTATCTCTGGCAGCCGTAGCCTTATCAGATGTATATTTTAAATAATAAGACTTGAACTTGAAATGAGTTTGTGGTCCATGGGGCAGAATGAATGTTGTGTATGCAGGCATGAAAACAACTTTAATCTTATAATTCTTCATCAGAACTCTTGGGTAGCCAGGTGCATTGTCAATGAGCAGCAATATTTTGAAAGAAATCTTTTTTGCTGCACAACAGATCTCAACAATGGACTTAAAATATTCAGCAAACCATGCTGTAAAGAGTAGTGCTGTCATCTAGGCTTTGTTCCATTTCCAGTACACAGACAGTAGAGGTATTTTAATTATTAAGGGCCCTAGGATTTTCAGAATGGTAAAGGAACCTTGGCTTCAACTTCAAGTGAAGGTGCATTAACACTAGATGCATTAGCCCATAACAAGAAAATCTTCCTGTTCTTTGAAGTTTTGAAGCCAGATATTGACTTTTCCTCTCTACCTATGAAAGATCTAGATGACATCTTCTTTCAATAGAAGGCTGTTTCATCTACATTGAAAATCTGTTGTTTAGTGTAACTACTTTCATTGATGATTCTGCTTGATCTTCTGGATAACTGGCTGCAGTTTATCCATCAGCACTTGCATTTTTGCTTTTGAAAATGGATGGAGATCATTTCTTTCCTTAAACTTCATGAACAAACCTCTGTTATTTCAGACTTTACTCTTATAGCATCCTCACCTTTCTCAGCCTTCATAGAATCAAAGAGAATCAGGTAGGGCCTTGCTCTGGATTAAACATTGGCTTAAGGGAATGTTATAGGTATTTTGATCTTCTGTGTCAGACCACTCAGAATTGTTTCATATCAACAATAAGACATTTCACTTGATTATCATTCATGCGTTAACTGAAGTAGTATTTTTTATTTCCTTCAAGAACTTTTCTTTTGTATTCATAACTTGGCAAGAGGCCTAACTCTTAGGCTATCTTGGCTTTTCATATTTGGCACAAGAGGCCTACTCTTAGGCTATCTCAGTTTTTAACATACCTCCTTACTAAGCTTAGTCATTTCTAGCACTTGATTTGAAGTGAGAAACATGTGACTCTTCCTTTCTTTTGAACATAAGAAGGTCATTGTATTGTTCTTAATTGGGCCTGATTTTAAAATTGTTGTGTCTCAGAAAATAGGAATACCCAGGGAGAGAAAGAGAGACGGGGAATAGCAAATTGGTGGAGCAGTCAGAACACACATGGCATTCATTAAGTGTACTGTATTATGTATCCTATATGACAGTGATTCATGATGGACAAAATGATTATTACTGTAATTTCAAAGATTGCTGATCACAGATCACCATAATGGATATAATAATAAAAATAAAGTTTAGGCTCGGCGCCTGTGGCTCAACAGGATAAGGAGCCAGCCACATACACCTGAGCTGGCAGGTTCAAATCCCAGGCCCGCCAAACAATGACAGCTGCAACCAAAAAATGGCCAGGCATTGTGGAGGGTGCCTGCAGTCCCAGCTACTTGGGAGGCGGAGGCAAGTGACTCACTTGAGCCCAGGAATTGGAGGTGGCTACGAGCTGCGATGCCATAGCACTCTATCCAGGGTGACAGCTTGAGCTCTGTCTAAAAAAATAAATAAATAAAAATAAAATAAAGTTTAAACCATCTGAGAATTACCGCAGTGTGACTAGAAAGCACATACTGTTGGAAAAACAGCATTGTTAGAATTGCTGGATATAGGATTGCCACTAACTTTCAGTTTGTAAAAAATGCAGTGTCTATGAAGGGCAATAAAATGAAGCACAACGAAATGATGGATTTCTGCCCAGGTGTTCACCTTTCAGACAGATGAGTACTCACTTGTTTTGAGATAGTGTACATGGATTAACATCATAGCGACACCTGTCAATAGACATTTGTTGGATTTAATTCATGGAGCCAAATGCTATGTTTATAGTCACGCTTTTCTAGGCTTATATAGAATATTTATTTCTCTTCTTTTTCTATCACATGCTTTGAGTTCAAGGAATAAACTGCTGATTTAGGTTACTTTACACAAAATAAAATACATTTATCATACAGCTCATAGTCACAAAATTAAATGCCTGACTTCTAATTAGCTTTGCTCTCCCAACTTTCTGATTTTATAAGTAGCTCCTTTAAAGTTCCCAACTCGGTTTGCCAGTAACCAAAAGCATAAAAGGGGGGACAGTGTTGTTGGCTGATTATAAGATCTAAATCAATATGCCCTTCCCCAAATACGTGCATGATCACTTGCTCTTTTCCTGTTTCACAGGAACATGGTAAAGGGAAAATGCAAACAACATATTTGGTTCTAATTATAATAAAACATTAAACTTAAAATTGAGAAGAAGTTACATTTAAATGTTTTTATGGGACTGAATTTGCCTTTCCAGTTTTCAAAGAACCCTGTGTTTTTCTGTTTTATGTCATGACAACAGTACCCAAGACCTAGTAATTGATAAGAAATGAGGTTTATTGGGGTCACAGTTCTGGTGGCTGAAATGTCTAAGACAGGGTGGCTGCAGCTGGTTAGGGTCTCAGGCTGTCAGTGCGTGTGATGGAAAGTAGAGTGGGAGAAGAAATTACATGGTGAGAAAGGCGACAAGAGAAAGCAAGCCTCCCTTTTAAGAGCCCACTCTTACGAGGTTCTGTTCAGGCGGGATCCGGCCCCAGGTTCCAAAAACCCCCCACCAAGCCCCACCTTCAGCACTGCCACATCGAGGAATCCTATTTCAAGATGAGTTTTACTGGAGACAAAGGTTCAAGTTTACCTAGGTTTAAATGTCGTGCCTTTATTCAACTGAAAGCAACCAAGTTGCCTAGTAGTCAGCTTTGAGAAATCTCTATGAAAAAAATGTAAATTAAAGTGTCAAAATGGAATAGTACTTAAAATAATCTGTGGCCTCAAAATTTTGATTATTGCATTTATTCACATTTTTCTTACTCTGTTTATGTTTTTAAAAGTCTGTTTACTTGTTGAATGCATTTGTTTGGGGCCCACTTGTGGTAGAATTGGGGAATAAAAAGAAGTCACAGCTCCTGCCATCTGCTATAGGTCAGGAGGTGGAGGGAAGGAGTGGTGGTACATAAAGAAAGGCAGGGCAGGCAGGCGGGTGGAGGTGGCGCCACAGGGGCAATGGGCTGCACACACGCTGGCCATGAATATCTGAGTCACGAGGCAGACGGGTACAAGAGAGGTGGGGTCAGTGATGCCTCAAGGCAGGTGTCACTAAGGGCAAAAACACAGGTTTTAGACTCAAGTTATCTGAAATATCTGCAAAGTCATCTTATCCCTCAAAGCTCCAGTGTCCTTTTTAAATTAGATTTCTTGTAAGGGAAAAAGGATAACAATGCACGTATCGTACTTAGCACAGTGCCTGGCACTGAGCAAGTCTCCAGAGGCAATTGACTGTCTTTTAAAAGACTCTAATTTAAGAGAAGTAAGAAGAGGAGGAGAAGGAAGAAGAGGAGAGAAAGAAGTGCAGGAAGGAGAGCAGAGGACAGAGAAGGAGGAACGAGAGAAGATCCAGGCAGGCTGAGTTGTTATCCAGGAGATATGGCCCTGAATAGCTCAGAGCTCAGAGCTTTGCTCAGGACATTAGCAAAGAGCAAACTGGGGAGGAAAGAGAGTGTGCCAAGCCTCAGACAGAGACTGGAGTTGATAGAACGAGGGAAACCAAGGACACGGAATCCATTTAAAGCTCCAAAATAAATCATGCTGCAAAATGCCTGGGAAACTTCCAACACATCCTGCTTTTCAGAGACTGAAGCAAAAGTCAGGTGCTCATCAAGGGGAATTCAGAGAATAACTCACGAAACTCAGGTGGCCCTGGAACATAATGCCCTTCACCCAGGAGAGGGACAATGCAGGGCATGGTGGATCTTTACATATTTTTTCTATTGCCCCAGTTTGGTCTGGGAATCTGAATGAGACCCATTTTTCAGAGAGGTAATCACTGAGGACAGAGAAGTCACAGCCTGGAAAAAATGAAGCGACATCTGGAGGAGGTTTAATAGGATGTGGAAAACAGGAACATGTAAACAAACAGTATAATCCAGGGATGCGAGGTGTGAGAGAGAGGATACCGAGTATGCAGGGCACCCAGAGGCATGTGAGTGCTGCCTGGGTGGAGACAGGAGAGCCTTGGAAGAGGATTAGACTATGCAGCCAAACTTTGACGGGTAAATTCACCAGGCGAAGAGTAGAGGGAAGATCCATTCTAAGTTTGTTGTGTGAAGTGTCCTTATGAGCCAGGTGTATTGATAAATCAGTTTTTAAACATGTGTTGTTCCATGTGCAACAAGTCACAATAATTATATGATCTTATATATAATTTGCTTGTGTACAAGTGTGTCCATTTACTGTTTACAGAGCACTTCCATGTCTTATTTAATTCTTGTAACATAACAGAAAGATAGGTCTTGTCATTCTCGATTTTGCAAATGAGGACACAGTCTCAGAGGATGTTAAGTTGCATGCCCAGAGTTGCTGCGCTTTGACTGAAACCAGCTGCCTCGGTATTCATTCATATTCAGCAAACATGTACTGAGTTTCTACTCCACTGCCAGGAGCTTTGCTAGATGCTTGTAATACAAAGACAATGCTCAAGTGAGTTCACAGAAAGGAGGGGGAACCAATATATGAGCAGAATTAAAACTATTCTGTTGCCGTGAAGTAAGAACTATTACAAGGATGTGCATGTGATTGTTACTCAGAATATGCACAGAGGAGCACGGAGAGAGCTGCCCGGAGCAGGTGCACCTGAACCACATCTAGAAGGAGGAGTAGGTGGTTAGGGGGTGGGAAGGAGAAAGGCTGTTCCAGGCATGGAAACTGCACGTGCAAAGCCAGGGAAACACGAGAGAGCATTATGTGAGGCTGAACTGTGAGAAGCTCAGGAAGGATATTCTTGGGTTGCAGATGAAAGACACAGGAGCCAGATCAAAAACAGCCTTTGTAGGCTGTGCTCAGGAGTTTGAATTTTCATGCTGTAAGTGGCTGGGATCCACTGGAGGATTTTAATTGTGTGAGAGACGAGATCAGATTTGTTATTCAGAAAGCACACTCTGGCACAGTTCAGTGGGTGGAATGGAAAGTGGTTACCCGGGAGACGGGCAGACCCATTAGGAAGCGATGACAATAATCCAGGAGAGAGAAAATGAGGATAGTGGTTGGAGGAACAAGCAGATTCAATGACATTTTGGAAGTAGAACCGATGGTCAGGAGAGATTCATTGGGCATAAATGCTGAATGAAAAGAAGAATCAAGAATGATGGCAGATTTCTGGCTTGGATTTCCAGGTGGACAGTAGTAAATCGTAGCCCAGATATAGCATACCAAAGAGGGAGCAGGTTTGGAGGAGAATATTCTGAGTATGCATGAGACAAGTTGAATTTTAGGTGTCTCTGGGACTTCTAGGCAAAGACATTATGTAGAGTTAATATAATACATTCAGAATTCAAAAGTCCATGACTAAAGATGTAGACTTAAGAACAATCATCAGGGAGTTTGTTCCTGAAGTTTTGGCAATTTCCAAAACTATGAGATCTGGGTACCATTGCTCCTCTTCAATTCATTTGTACCATCTCTGGAGTAAGTACTAGCTCAAGCTTTGTTCCAAAGTACAAATTAGCATAGCAACTCAGTAAACAATGTCTCTGAGCTTCTGGAAAGAAAGATGTTCAGTCACCATAAGGCCCAGAATTAATGAAAAGTCACAGAAATAATAGCTCTATTCTCTAGTTGCTTTTGAACCTCCAATCGCTCTTTGGTAACAAGGTAAGAATTTACAATAACAGCTGAAAAGACCTCTGGTAAATAAGACTCAAAGAAAAGAGCTTGTGTTTAATATTTGTTCTAAATCATATATGTGGTTGTATTTTGAAACTGCTTGTTCACATACTTGACCTGAATTCCTTTTCTAATTGGAAAGTCAATTTCGATTTTGATTATAGGATATAATTTCTTGAGAAAAAAACTTCTGTGAGAAATGATTGCTTTCTCATTATGCTTTATTTTAAAAAAAAAAAAGATCATTTACAAAAATAGGATGCTTACAAAAATACATGCTTGCATAATGGATGGAAATTGCTTATATTTTAATTAGAAGATAATTTTCAGAGGAAAAATATTTTTTGTTTAGTCACAGACAAACATCAATAACATAAATTTTAAAACACAACAAATGAGAATTTTTTTTTAAGATTAGGCAAAGATGACCACTAGTTTTAATCAGAGCATTATTGTCACCAATACTTGACAAAAAAAGAAAAAAAATCTGAAAAGTCAATGATTTGTTATAGATGCAAAACTATCACTATCATTCCTTTTTCTTTTCCTATTCCCAGGTGTCCTAATTTGAGCCACCAGGAACAGAGTAGGGAACCTATTAGCCATCACCTATGTTTGCCACTGGTATGAATACCAAACTTACCTATGGTGCTTGAGGGAGGATGGAGATTGCTACAGGCGCTTTCTATATTTAATCTTGCAACAGTTTTGACAATAATTCTGTTCTGGGAATTCAGTGACCTAACAAATTTCAAACTATTAAAGCAGTAATAGCAAAAGTATTAAAGCAGCAACTGTCACATGACAAATGTTACATCAATACTCAATGCTTATCATTGTTAGTTAGATACGCTTCCATCTTTTTTTTATTTCTGAGAAATTTCATATTCAGGGAGGTTAAAGATCTACCCAAAGTGATCTAGCCAGTAGAGGCTTTGTAACCCAGTTTTGCTTACCTCGAGAGCTCATGCTCTTTCCATTATTCTACACTGCCACTCAGTGACTCGGAACTACAGTCTTGATGGAAACAAAATTTCCTTATATTATATTATTAATGAGAGATTACTGACTTAAATATTCAAAACCCTCCAACTTCTATACCTTGATAACTGAACCCCAAAAATATTTTGATTTATCCATGTATGAGAGTTTTTTTTATTTAGAAAATAGAACTGTCATTACCTACTCTTCTTTGCCAACATACTATTCAAATACTCACTAGACTCTAGTGGTTCTCAACCTTCCTAATGCTGCGATGTATTTTCATTGCTACAAAGGGGTCGCAACCCACAGGTTGAGATCCACTGCAGAGTATAGTACGGTTCTCTATTATAGCATTTATGCATATTATCTCTTTTGCTCTTCAAAATAGAACTGAAATGACCTAGTGGAAAGTACACTGAATTTTCAGTTCCACAAACTTGGATACATTGCTTAAGTTAATGAAATTCTTTGAGTTTCAGTTGAGTGGCCTATAAAACTAGAAGGTAAAATTAGATGCTGTTTCTTGTTCTCTTAACCATCCTGTTTTTTGTATTACAGTTTTAACAAATATTTATCTATTCTTTAAAAGCAACAGTTAACCTAGCCCATGTTAACATAAGTAATATACTCTTTTAATAAACTTAAAAAAAAATAGAAACGGGCTTGCATAAAACATGGATTATTCTAAATTTTAAGTGTGAAAAAGGGTCCAGAGAACATAAATAATTTCCTCTAAAGGATGCCCAGCAAATAATGAAGAAATTCTATTGTAAGATCCAGATGTTTAACTACTAATACATGTTCCCTTCCATTCTACCAAACTACACATTTATTCTGATGGGCAAAGACCCATTAATGATTCTTGATGTGAGAATAAATAGCCTCATCAGATGATTGCTTTTGCCACTGAGTGAACTTCAAAGCAATTATCATCTATAATTATATACTAAACTGGGATCCAAGTGACATTGGTGTCCTGCCAAAAGAAAATGGCTGGCACTGGATTTTGTAAGTTGCCCTTCATCAGCAAGCTTCATTTCAGTCCAACAAAGTCCACCCTGCCTATCTCTGAATTGCCCTCTTGAGACAAGTTAACAAGTGTCATCTTTCTTTTGAAATGTCTGGCAATTCCAAAAGGCAATTTGGGTCTCTGGCTTCAAGGTATTGAGGACATAGAGTTGGATATTAAGTATCTAGCAGTTTCTATTGTTGCTGGACAAACAGAAGAGTCCAGAAGTTACCTGGAAGACCATTGAGTGTTGCATGAATGTTATTTGGTGAGAAGTCAGAGAGTCTCATAAAAGTAGAGCCTCAGTTATCAAAGCTGTCAGGACCTTGGAGATTGTCTAGTTTAATTACCTCATTATGCAAATGGAAAAAATTGCCGCCATTTGTGTGGGTAGAGGAAGAAGGACTTGGAGCTAGAGTTTTCATTAGTTATTTTGGTTTAGGGAAATGGAAGGAAATGAATACTTTTTGAAGGCCAATTAGATGAGAGGCACCATGCATTTACTAAATGTGTGTTGATGTTTTCCATATATATCCAAACCATTCATATATATATTCGTATATATCCAAACCATTCCAGCTTTACTTTATTTGCAAGTACCCTATCTTTTAAAAGGGTTGTAAACCAATGAGAGTAATAAGATGCAACATCTATGCCTTTTCTTTGTTGTTTTAACTGTATCCTGGTCAAGTGCCATTGTCTGATTCATTCTTCACACTGTCATCACCATGACCTTCCTGAAGCACCATTTCCCTTCCAAAAACCTGCCAACAGGGCAACACATAGCTGATCTGTGCTTTTCTAACAATGTTTTCGCCCCTCTCTTTATCCTGATAATCCCTTTTCCCCAAGGATCAGCGTCACTGTCGTCAGTTCTCTTTTTGGTTTGGACAGTGAGAAGCATGCAAGGGCTTTTGAAACAAATAACATACTCTCTGTTGGAACTGTTTCAAATAGAGAACAGTAACGATAAATTTAGAGAATGAAATTGTACAACCATTGGAGGCTTCTCTTTATGCCATGTCTGTCCTCTGTTCCTAAACTTTCTGTGTCTGGCTGACTCCAATCAGTTCCCACAGTGGTCCTCCTTCACAGATCCAGCTAGGTGGAAGATAATGGGAAGGAACATTGCTGGTCTGGAGAGTCAGTCTTCCCGAATGAACAAGAAAGTGATGTCAGTTCTTAAGAAAGACCTAAAGCTGTTTGGTGTGGCTAGGAAAACATGATTTTCCTGAGAGACCTGTTGAACCAGTCTCATCACTCTGTAGTCTCAACATACATAGTCAGAACATAAATCCTCTCTTAGCCCCAAGACAAACTGGCAGGAGAACTTGCCTCTTCTCCATCCTGCCCTTTAGATTATACATTATTTTTTTGTGGCTTTTCTCTTTCAAGACTGCCCTTGAAGTTCAACATAACCTAAACGCACCTGGATAAATGCATGGCTTAGAAGGCACTTGGAGGATCACTTTCCCGAGTCCAGAGCCTCCCAGAAAGAAATCAGGCAGCAAAACTGAATAAAGAAGGAGTCATATAACATAACATAAGAGATAGAAATTATACCCACCAGGACACAAAGAGAAAATATGAGAATGTTGCTTTTCAGTGAAAGCATCAAACACTGGCAGCACAAGCCTTTATTTTTGGTTAATGAACTAAATTAATGAATAGTCACAAGTGGATCCTGAATCAAAATGACCATGTCATATTCACTCATTTGTACTTGGTAAATAAATGACCTGTTTGTCATGGACACATTTCCAAAGGTAACATTAAAAAGTACTGAAATTTGTTTAGGATTATTCTTTTTATGGAAAGATAACACTCCTGAGTCACCAACAGCCATCAGAAATATTTTAAGCAGTGAGAAAAGATTTGCAGTACAACAAATGACAACTATGAGTTCTGGCAATTAAGTCTGTGAACTTATCCAAGAATACCTTGTTGCTGAATACCACCAGGGTCACCTTTGAAGTACTCCCATTGGAAAGTTATGCACTGATGCTGGGGCCTAGCCTACTTTTTAAATAAATTTTGGACCTCTTTTTCTGGAATGATCATCAGAGGTGTCATTATAAGGCACACAAAAACACACAACACTAGTGAACACCGTTCAGCAAGACACCACCACAAGGTTATGAAGCCTGACAGAGTTCTTTGTACAGTGCTGCCAACATAGGCTCACAGTGGCCACTTCACAAACTTCATTGTCAGACCTTGCACTATGACAGCTCTGATGGTCATTCCAAAAAACTTTCCAAAGTTGCTTGTTTTAATTTAAAATTAACATGAGGGCATATATTTTTAGGTTACCATGTTCTAACTTTCAAGATAAAGTTCAAGTTGTAGAAGAGCCCTTTGCTCCAGGGGTGTACTGAATACCTCACATTTTGCACGTTAGGTGAGAACTCACCAATTACCCTTCCTCCTCCTCTTTCCAATCACCCTCCTCGCTCCCCTCCTCTTTCCTTCCTCTCCTCTCCTCTCCCCCCTGCTAAATTATTCTTGTGTTTTATGGTTCCTATGAACATGTAATTGTTTATATATTGGGTTCACATTCATATTGAGTACACTGGATTTTTTTTTTCCATTCTTGAGATACTTTACTAAGAAGAATGTGTTTCAACTCCATCCTGGTAAACATAAAAGATACAAAGTCTCCATCATTTATTATGGTTGAATAGTATTCCACGGTATATGTATACCATGGTTTGTTAATCCATTAATGGGTTGATGGGCATTTGGGTTGCTTCCACAACTTGGCAATTATGAATTGAGCTTCAATACACATTCTTTGAGAATTTTCCATACTTTTTTCCATAAAGATTATATTAGTTTGCAATCCCACCAGCAGTGTATAAGTGTTCCCTTCTCTCCACATCCATGCCAGCATCTGCAGTTTGGTGATTTTGTGATGTGGGCTAATCTTACTAGAGTTAGATGATACCTTAGAGTGGTTTTGATTTGCATTTCTCTGATGTTTACAGATGAGCATTTTTCCATGTGTTTGTTGGCACTTATCTATCATCTTCAGAGAAGTTTCTTTTCAAGTCTCTTGCCTCCATAGCAATGGTTGTTTGCTTTTCTCTTGTTGTTTAATTTGAATTCTCTCTATATTCTAGTAATCAGGTCTTTGTCTGATTCACAACATGCAAAAAATCTTCTCCTGTTCAAAATACTATCTGCTTGCTTTTGTTGTGGTACCTTTAGCAGTGAGGAAGCTTTTTAGTTTGACTAAGTTCCAGTTATTTATTTTTGGTGTTGCTACAATTGCCAGGGTGGGCGAGGGGTAGGGGGGAATTCTTCCTCATAAAGTCTTTTCCCAGGCCAATATTTTCAAGCATTTTCCCTAACCTCTCTTTTAGAATTTTATTGTTTTGTATCTTAAATTTAAATCTTTTGTTTGTTTGTTTTTGTTTTTGGGACAGAGTCTCAAGCTGTCTGGGTAGAGTGCCACAGTGTCATAGCTCACAGCTTCCAACTCTTGGGCTCAAGGGATCCTCTTGCCTCCATTTTTCTATTTTTAGTAGAGATAGAGTCTTGCTTTTTACTCAGGCCAATCCTGAACTTGTCAGCTCAAGCTATCCACTCACCTTGGCCTCTCAGAGTGCTTGGATTACAGGCATGAGCTACTGCACCTGGGCTTAAATTTAAATCTTTTATCCAGTAAAAATCAATTTTTGACAATGATAGCAGGTGTAGCTCCAGTTTCAGTATTCTACGTGTAGCTAACCAGTTCTCCCAGCACCATTTGTTAAATAAGAATTCTTTTCCCCAGTGCATGCTTTTGTTAGGCCTATCAAAGATCAAATAAGGATATGTGCCTGGGTTCATTTCTAGATTCTCTATTCCAGCGGTTCTCAAACTTCCTAATGCTACAACCCTTTCATACAGTTCCTGTGGGTTACGACCCCCAGGGTGAGAACTGCTGCATTCTATTCCATAGATCTACATCTTTAGTTTTGTGCAATACCATGCTGTTTATATCACAATAGACTTGTAGTATAACCTCAAGTCTGCTAATGCACTGCCTCCAGATTTGTTCTTATTTCCAAAAATTGTATTGGCTTTTCAGAGTTTTTCTGGTTCCATATGAAAAGAAGTACTATTTTTTCAAGTTCTTCAAAGTATGACATTGGTGCTTTGATGGAGATTGCATTAAATCTGTAGAATGCTTCAAGTAGTATGGACATTTTAACAATGTCTCATCTGACAAAGGATGTGAAAAATCCCTATAAAGAGAACTGTGAAACCCTGAGAAAAGAAATAGCAGAAGATGTTAACAAATAGAAGAACATACCATGCTCGTGGTTGGGAAGAATCCAAAATTGTTTTGAAGGGTAGATAGGGTATTGGCATGGGTGCATAGCTACCCAAGGGGAGTGCTTCAAAGATGACTGAATTGATATTCAGCAGTGAGTTAGGTAGCACATTTTCTGGGATGAGTTTGCTAATTTAATTGTCAGACCTGTGTAGGCAATGTATATTCACTGGATGTTCTCTGCTTCATAACTACAGATCAGCACACAGGTATAGGCATTCATAGGCGTTCTCAACCATTATTCCTATCACAGTAATTCACATATGTATCCATCGAAAAAGGCAGAAAAGCCTTAAATACTTGTACTGGAAGAGGGGAGAAAAGCCAATAATCAAAAAGGAGTACACAGGTGTGATGACACCCAAACAATAAGTGGTGAAGACCTCTCAAAAAGACAGCTTTTGCTATAGCAAAATTATAGTTTTTTAAGTGATAAAATCAGATATTGAAGGAGCACACACATATATATACATGTGAAAAGGGAAAACAGCATGACTCAATTTTAAACTAAATATTTTCAAGATAATCTTGCTATTTTTAGGTTGCTATTCTCTGAATAACCATGAGTTAAACAAATATGTACTATAACATAAAACAGAAATGAAGGATATTTTATTGGTAAAATTCTAACATGCTGGGGATGAACTTTTGCTTCTGGCTATGAGAATGTAGCTTTGTATCAGACTCGTCTTTTGTCAAGAACAATTGCAAAGTCTGTAGAAAAAAATAAAAATGAAAATGAAACAAACAGCTAATTGAAGATTGCAGAAAGAAACCGAGGCGGCCAGGTCTTGATTCCAGATCTGAAATCCTGAAAGATTCGATTCAGCCAGATTCTAGGTAGAAGAGATATATTTTGAGGTACTGCCTGTACACCCTTAAGGAATAGGCTGGTTTCTGGCACACAACATAAAGGCAAAACAGAAAACAGTGGCATGGGGTTTGTAGCATTCTCCCTCCACTGCAGAGATAAACATCGAAATTTTAATTGAAAAGATTAGAAAATATTTATAATTGAAAGGCATTTGTACAGATAGAAAAAGTAGTGTTAGAGGAGATAATTTAAAGCCTTGAATAAACGTTCTAAAAGAGGAGAGAAAAGCCTGTGATAAAGGATAGCATCTAACTCAGAAATCTGGAAAAAAGAACAAATCAAATAAAAAAAAGGAAGGAAGGAAATGGCTATTGTTTTTAAAAGAGCAATACTCAATGAAATTAAAAAAAGAAAGCTCAGTGAGGAAATTCAAAAAGCCTGAAAATGTTTTTTGAAAATATTGATAAAATTTATGATTCCCCCACAATATAGATCAAGAAAGATGGTAAGAAAAGAAATATTAGGAATAAATTGTTAACATTTAAAATAAGATAGAGATATTATTACACATATTAAAATATAGTAAAAAGTTATGAGCAAATTTATATCAATTAACTTTCCAATTAAGTAACAAGAAAACCCAACTTATCAAAACAAATACAAATAAATAGAAAATCTGAGTGACGCAATTATCTGTGAAAGACATTGATTCAAAATTTAAAATCTTTCTACAAAGAAAACTCTCAGACAAGAAGTTTTGAAAGAGAATCGTTCTAAAGAGTTTAGGAAGAAATAATTTCAAATCTGCATAAATTATTTTACAGTCTAGAAAAGAGGAAATGTTTCTTGACTTATTATGAGGCTATCAGAATCTTGACACCAACATCCCAATAAGACAACCAATAATTTCCCAAAACTATGGATCAGTTTCTTCTGAATAAAGATACAAACATAATGAATAAAATAATAGAAAATTGAAACCAAGAATATAGAAAAAGGCTAATATATCCCCACAAAATGAGATTTAAGTCAGGAGTACAAGGTTGACTTATCAATCACTCTGAGTCATTATATTAACAAAATTAGGCATAAAGTCATTTTAATAAATCCAAGAAAAGGAAAAATAAAATCATTGATAGCCAGTTCATAATTGAAACAGAATAATCTCTCTTAACAAAACAGAAATAAATGGTTTTTTTAGTGTAGTAAAGATTATCTTCAGAGAAAATTTATAGGATACTTAAGGATGAAATGTCAGAGCATTTTCTCCCCAAATAAGACCATCTCAGGAGATAGGCACCATTTCCATCTAACATTAGACGTCTTACCAATGGAAAAAAAAAAAAAGAAGTCTTGCCAATGGAGTAAGGTAAGAAAAAGAAATAAAATATACAATAGTTCCTCTTATCTGTAGTTTTTTTGGCCCACAGTTTCAGTTATTTGTGGTCAATGGTGGTCTGAAAATAGATGAACATGGCACAAAATGAGATTTAGAGAGAGAGAGACCACAGTTACATAACTTTTATTACAGTATGTTATTATAACTTTTCTATTTTATTATTAGTTTTTGTTATTCTCTTACTGTGCCTAATTTACGAATTAAACTGTACCATAGGTCTGTATGTATAGGAAAAAACCCACTATACGTAAGGTTCGGTACTACCTGCAGTTTCGGATACCTGCTGAGAGTGTTGGATAAGGGGGGATGACTATTGCATATCCTCAGTGGATAAGGCGGGATGACTATTGCATATCCTCTGTGGATAAGGCGGGATGACTATTGCATATCCTCTGTGGATAAGGGGGGGATGACTATTGCATATCCTCTGTGGATAAGGCAGGATGACTATTGCATAAGGATCAAAGAGGAAACATGAGAGTGCACTTAGAAAATCCAAAAAGTAAATAGGAGAGTCAAATGTGAATTTATCAAAGTGAATGGATACAAAGCGGATGTACAAATATAAATTGTACTCTTATAAAATGCCAACAAATATCTAGAAAATAAAGTTTACAATCAGTACAATGTTATTTGCAATAACATCAACAAATGAAATTTCTAGGATTATAACTACCAATAGTATGTAAGAAAGAAAATTACAGTCTGAGCACAGTGGCTCACGCCTGGAATCCTAGCACTCTGGGAAGCTGAGGCCAGTGGATTGCCTGAGCTCAAGAGTTTGGGACCAGTATGAGCAAGAGCAAGACCCCTTATCTATTAAAAAAAAAATAGAAAATCTAGCCCAGCATTGTGGTGGGCTCCTGTAGTCCCAGCTACTCAGGAGGCTGAGACAAGAGAATCACTTGAATTTAGCACTTTGAGGTCGCTGTGAGCTATGACAGGACAGCACTCTACGCAAGGCAACAGAGTGAGACTCTGTCTCAAGAAAACCAAAACCAAACCAACAGAAAAACTATAAAACATTACCAAAATAAATTAAAGGAAACCTAAATCAATGTAGGGTATATGGTTCTCATAAGCAGATGACTCACCAGCGCAGGAAAGGTCTTTTCTCCCAGACTGATCCATTGTTCCACATATTTCTAATCAAAATCTCAACAGGTGTTTTTGCAGAGTTTGAGAAGCTGATTTAAATCAACATATATCGCGCAGCTCGGCCGCACTCTCCAGCCTCGCCGTGGCCTGCGCGGTCCAGCTTACTGATCGTGTGTGGAACCGTGAGTCTAGGGCGCTTGTCGCAGGCTACAGCTCAGCCCAGCGGTGCCGCCGACGCCGTCGGCCCCCAGCGTCCACCATGGATTTCGAGGAGGATTACACACACTCTGCTTGCAGGAATACTTACCAGGGCTTTAATGGAATGGATCATGACTATGGTCTTGGATCTTATGGAGGGTTGACATTCAAGGATGGTTATCTAAAAATTCTTCTTTTGAGTGCCAGTAAAGGTTTGGACCTTATGAGTCTTACGACTCCAGGTCTTCCCTGGGTGGGGGAGATCTGTACAGATCTGGCTATGGTTTTAATGAACCCGAACAAAGCCGCTTTGGAGGTAATTATGGTGGTCGATTTGAGAGCTCCTACCGGAATAGCCTTGACTCTTTCGGAGGTAGAAACCAGGGCGGGGCTAGCTGGGAAGCACCTTACTCCCGTTCAAAGTTGAGGCCTGCGTTTATGGAGGACCGAGGAAGAGAGAATTACTCTTCCTACAGCAGTTTTTCTTCACCCCATATGAAGCCTGCACCTGTAGGCTCTCGGGGGAGAGGAACGCCTGCTTATCCTGAAAGTACATTTGGAACCAGAAACTATGATGCTTTTGGAGGACCATCAACAGGCAGAGGCCGAGGCGAGGACGTATGGGTGATTTTGGAAGCATTCGTAGACCTGGAATTGTTGTTGACTATCAAAACAAACCCACCAATGTGACAGTTGCTGCTGCAAGAGGAATAAAGAGAAAAATGATGCAGCCATTTAATAAACTTGGTGGAACCTTTATCAAGAAACTCAAGCTAGCAAAACCTATGGAGAAGATGAGCCTCAGAAAGTCACCTGCAAAAACTGATCCTAAAAACGAAGAAGAAAAGCGATGAATTGAGGGAGAAACTAAGGCGAAGAGAGAAAAACTGTGAGAAGTATGGCGATGGATACGAAATGGCATTTACATGTTCATTTTGTAAATTTCAAACGTTGGAAGAAAAAGATATTGAACATCTGTAAAGTTCTTCACACCAGGAGACATTAGATCGTATTCAGAAACAAAACAAATTTGATAAAGTAGTTATGGAGTTTTTGCATGAATGTATGGTGAATAAATTCAAGAAAACATCTATTCGTAAGCAACAGACAAATAATCAAACAGAAGTAGTCAAAGTAATTGAAAAAGATGTTATGGAAGGTAAATAGTTAAACAGTTTTATAAATTTCCATGTGTATTTTATGTTCATTGTAAACAATAGCTCCAGAGTTATAAAGTACACATTCATACATGCTTTATCCCTGAGCGAGTTATCAGAAAGGAACTTCTTTGATTCCTGTTCTAATGTTTATAAGTTTATAACTACCTACCATTACCTCTTTCACTTCAGTTTCAGAGGAAAAAGCATCTTTTCCTCTAGATGAAAGATATTTTCTGTCTATTCCCTTTCCTCCTTATTCCTTCTCATCTTTTAAGTTCAGATTGTGAACTCTTCTGCTTTTCAGTCTTTCCTTCTCTTTTGATTCCATCTCTGGAGCCTATAAATAAGGGTTTTTTTTTTTGTTGAGACAGAGCCTCAAGCTGTCACCTTGGATAGAGTGCTGTGGCATCACAGCTCACAGCAACCTCCAATTCCTGGGCTGAAGCGAGTCTCCTGCCTCTGCCTCCCAAGTAGCTGGGACTACAGGTGTCCGCCACAACACCCGGCCATTTTTTGGTTGCAGCTATCATTGTTGTTTGGCGGGTCTGAGCTGGATTCAAACCCGCCAGCTGAGGTGTACGTGGCTGGCGCCTTAGCCCCTTGAGCCATAGGCACCGAGCCTATAAATAAGGTTTTACATTAAAAAAACAACAACCAGCCAACAAAAGGAACTAAAGAAAAGGGTTTAGTTCTCCCAAACCTTTTCTTTTTTTGTAGAGACAGAGTCTCACTTTATCGTACTCGGTAGAATGCTGTGGTATCACATAGTTCACAGCAACCTCCAACTCCTGGGCTTAGGCGATTCTCTTGCCTCAGCCTCCCAAGTAGCTCTTTTTTTTTTTTCTTTTTAAATAACCAGTAGTTCTTCAAACGTAGCCCACACTGGTCTCTGCTTCTTCACTTCTTGTTTATTACTTTATGCATAGTAAACAACTTTCTACTACCATTAGTCTACTGAAACTGCTCTGACAGAAGTTACTGACACTGACTTCCATAGGTTCTTTTGAATCATTATCTTTTGTAACATTTTTCACTAACTGCTTTCTTTCTGAATTATTTTCTTTCCTCGGTTTCTGTGGCACCTCACTGGTCTAATGTTCTCGTTTCATTTTTTTTTTTTTACTATCTGTGCTTTTCTTTCTCTGTCAGTCTTTTAGAATTTAATATTTCTCAGTACTCTGTTCTTAGTCCCATTACTGTTGCCCTTCATATTTCTTCCTGATGAATTTACTTAGCTTAAATTAATATCAAGATGTTTATTACTACATATTAAAGCACAGAACTCTTTTTTTTTTTTTTGACAGAGTTTCACTTGGTCACCCTCGGTAGAGTGCTGTGGTGTCTTAGCTCACAGCAACCTCAAACTCTTTGGTTCAAGTGATCCTCTTGCCT
>CAUYON010174154.1:0-49890 GCA_963573935.1 Arctocebus calabarensis | reverse complement strand
CTCAGACAGGGGCTGCCCCCACTCAAGGCTCAGGGTCCAGGTTTAAGGTCAATGATTATAGGAACAGTAGGAGCTGACACGCTCACTCAGAGAAACTGCTGGTGTCTTTGTTCCCTTCCTCAGTTTACCCTTTGGCCTAATTAGCAAATAGCCTTCAATAAAAGCTGAGTGGGAGTGACACTCGGGGCCACCACCAGAACCCCACAAGGGGACGGTGGTCCCCTGAGTTCCCACCTTTGAGAATTCTATCCTGTGTGTCTCGCTTCGTTCTCTCTTCTCATTTCTAACTTTATATTTCTCGAGTTGGTTGCTGCCAGATCCACAGGTCCTAACGGACCGTGCCCCCGGGGCAGGACCCCGGCACAACCTCTATTTTCTCTTTATGGATGGAATTTGAATTCCCTTTGCAAATATTTGTCTCTTTTTTTCTCTAGGACTATAAAAAATAAATATAATAAGAAAATAGGGGGGAAAGTCCTTTTCCAGGGAATATGAAGAAACTCCAAACTAGGTTATGTGTGCAATTTTACATATTTTGGCATCACTTTTTCAATTCTGCTTGTGTCAATTACATCAAAGAAAGCAAGGCCCACATATTCCTGGGACTGCTGTGCAGACAGAGGTCACTGGAGGGGACTCTGGAGCACGTCATGGTTTGTTGCTGCAGCCCATGGGCAACGTGATGCAAGGACTCGGGACATGCAGGCTATGAGGCTGGGTGCAGCTAAGAGTCGCCATGGCAAAGCACGTTCTTAGGAGCAGCCCTGTCCGGTCACAGATCAGAGGACTGAGCCCCAGCTCCACAGATGCCGTTGGCACCAACCACACGGCACCCCTGCCCAGCCCTGGGTGTTTGTTCCCCAGAAGGACGTTCTGAGGAGGCAGCTATATCTCTGTCTTACACCCGTTACTTTTTCTGTCTTCTTCCCAAACTCAGCTCAGAACAGGTTCAAAACCGGTTAGGCCTGCATGAAGCAGACTGATGAGTGTAGGTCCGAGTAATGATTTTCAGTGAACCTTGATAGGCTTTTGGATTAGATTTTTAAGTAAAGAAAAAATGACAGGTCCATACAAATTCTAATCCAGGTCTCCAATGAGAGTGTCTTCCCAGAGCCACTTGGCGGGGCGGTGGTGACAGGTGCAGCCTGGGAGTCTCCGTGCCTTCCCTCTGGAATGAGCCCCGCAATCCGGCAGGCGGCTGATGCAGCGTGTGAACAAAAAGGCCATGTTGGTCAGCATGGCACTGGCTGCAAATCTAAATTTGCACTTCACATTAAAGCCACTGAAATGCACTTGACAAGAGGTGGCAGGACAACAGAAGGGTGACAGGGGAAGCCGCAGACGTGGATGCATCAGAAGCCTACACAGACAGACCGCCTGGCCCCCTCCCACCCAAGGTCACCTGCTCTCTGCTGCAAAGGCGGTGGGGCAGGGGGAAGGCAGCCAGGCCTGCTCCCGCCTCTCCTGGTTAACTGCCCTGCACTCCCATAGACATCCGCACGCACCACTCTAGGACGTTCCATGCAGCGGCATCTCTTGCGGTTTCGCAGCACTTTCCACGTGTCCTGTTCAGTCTCTACCCAGGGTGGAGAGAATGGCAGACAGCTTCCCAGCAAGTGCCGCAGCTTGCCGCACTGCGGACAGGGAAAAGGAGATTAGAGCCTAATGTGTCTAGACAGCGTATTTAAACAACCAGAGAGGAAACACAGATATCCCCAGCTCACCATATCAGCTCTACGTACTTTTGTGCTCACTGCTCCATTTTCTTCTTGATCTCCCCTGAAGGCAGTCGCGATGCCAAGCGTGTGTATCAAGGCTCTCGTTCCTCTGCTCACCAGCGCTGCATCTGATCAGTTCACTACTGTCCAGGCTCAGCACTTCTGGGAACAAAGGCCATCTGCCTGCCACCAAACTGTGCCCACAAGGTGCAAAAAAGTCCTTTCTTTCTTAATGATGAGGACTCCTTTCACAACCTGTGTTTGATGTGTTGAAATATGGAGGGAGAGATACAAAGAAGAGTCTATGTTAAAGAAGGGCTTGTGTTTCCAAGTGCCTGTTGTACAGGATGAAAAAATACTACCATTTTCATACAAAGGAGCACAAGTTGGCCAAGCACAGAGGATGCAGAGGCAGGCGGGGAGCAGGGGCTGCAGACACCGGCGTCTGTGCCTGCAGAAGACACAGAAGTGAGGAACGTTCACGGCCAAGGGCAGGAGGAAACCAGGCACTGGGCAGGAGGGTCGCACTGACCTCTTTCCCGAATATTTTTATTCATAGTGGAAAACATTTCTCTAATTAAGGCCGTGACTAAGGACAAAGTGCAAAATCCTTGGGTTGTCTCCCAAGCCCCTGGGTACCTGGCTTTGAGAAGGAGCCCATCTAATCTGGCTCAGAGAACATCACACCAGAAACAGAAGCCCTGAGCACCTTCTGGGAGTAAAGAGAGACAGGAAATCAGAAAGAAAGATATTTTCCAACCCTGTGATCAATTTTTAATGCATCTTTAAGTTCCTGTCAAAGCAGAATGGAATTATATTCCCTCATGAAAGAGAGACAAGAGTTAAAGAAAATACTCAACTTTTGCTCATAGAACAAAATAGAACTTTTGCTCAGAGAACAAAACAAATGATAATACAACCAGTTCTCACAAGCAGATAGAATTCCAAAAGTTTATTTTCAACCATTTGGAAAGAATTTTGGTCAGCTATCCTAAAATAAAACAGCCCTGCACACAGCAGCTGAGTGATGAGGAATAATGCTTCGGCCGACCTCTCCAGGGTGTTTGAAAGGCCACGGACAGCAGACCAGGGACTTGCCCACCATCCCCCGTAGTGTTTCGTGAGGAAACCTTAAGTTCTAGTTCCAGAGGGTGTGAATTTACAGGGGGCCCCAAGGGTCTCCCAGAAAGTCACCATACTTACGGAAAATGGGAAATTGTACCCACTTTATTTATAAGATATTCTTTACAAATTTTACAAAACATTTACAAAATATTCTCTACATGTTGATCATCTCTTTGTAAAATTTTATAAAGAATATTTTTTAAATGAAAGTATACTTAGCTATGTATGGTGACTTTATGGGTAACTTAAGGGACACACTATTTTCTTTTCTTTTTTTTAGAGACAGAGTCTCACTATGTTGCTCTCAGTAGAGTGCTGTGGCATCACAGCTCACAGCAACCACAAAGTCCTGGGATTAAGCGATTCTCTCGCCTCAGCTGGGACTGTGGGTCCAAGTAGCTGGGACTACGGGTACCCACCACAATGCCCAGCCATTTTTGGTTGCTGTTGTTGTTGCCTGGCAGGGCTGGACTGGATTTGAACCCTCCAGCTCCGGTGCATGTGGCTGGCGCCCTAACCGCTTGAGCTACAGGCACTGAGCCGACACACTGTGTTTTCAAACTGGGGACAAAGAATTCCAGATTGGTGCAGGGCATGAAAAATGGAGCTGGTTCTCTCCACCTTCCCCTTTCTTCTCTTACAGACCTTCCAAATTGAGGTGTGAGACAAGCTGGGGTGTTTTAGGTGGGATTTTCGCGATGGTTGTTTAAAATACTTAGTCTTTTGTTTAATTAAGTGCTGGTAAGGCGAGGACCTCTGAGTGCAGTGGAAGTGTTGGATAGTTTTGACTCCTACTTAGATTTTTCCCGATTGTAATCGCAACCTGAAATCGTAGCCTGCCCCCTCTGCGTGCTCATGAGCATGAGGTCAGCTTCCCAGTGGAAGGTGAGATGTTCAGGTTTAGCACCTGTATCGCTGCTTTTCTCTTCTCTCCACATGGAAATTCAGGTACCCAGAGCTGAGAGCATGGTGGGAGGTATGTCCCGTGTTTTATGGTAAAAAATGAGCCATTGGAAGAGACACGGTCTCTAAAGCTAGGGGGAGGAATACTTGTTTTCAAAAAAATGAGAAGGCAAAGCTTTAGAGGCTTTTTTTTTTTTAAAGTAAATTTATTCAGGTTAATGTGAGGGTACAAAAAACCAGGTCAAAATATTTGATTTTGTTAAATAGAGTGATCATGTCCCATATACAAAGGTGGTTATGTACCATTTATAAAAGGTATGCAAACACCCCCTTACCATCACCAAGATGTGGAAACAACCTGAATGCCCCTTCAACTCAGGAATAGATTAACAAATGGTTGTACGTGCACACCATGAAATCCTGTTCAGCCATAAAAAAAAAAAAAAAAAAAAAAAACCTTTAGAATTTGAATCCTGAGTCAACTCTGAGGCTCTGAGAGTTACCTACATTCTCACTTCCCTTATTTCCTAGACAGAGATAATAGTATCTACTTCTTAGGGCTGGTGTGGAAATTGCATGTTACAGGAGAATTTGTATACATAATGACCAAAATAAAATGAAACTTTTATTAAACAGAGCTGAACTGATTACTTAAAACACAGTTGGAAATGTACTTTTATATTAAAATTACACTGAAGGAGGCATATATTTCTAGAAATCAGACCCTCTAAAGATTTGAACATGTAACAGTTATAACAATAGTCACCACTTAGGTGGAGCTAAAAGTGGCCATAAACAATGTGCAAATGTTGACTCATTTCTTACCCACAGGTGAGATAGGTAATACATAGTATCATTTCCAGTTTACAAATGATGGAACTGACCCGGAGAGAAGTTACAAAACCTTCCATCCAAATAAAGTGCATCTACTGCCTGGTGGACTGGGGTTTAACCTTGACAGGAAGGCTTCCAAGCTCATGCTTAGCCAGCTGCTACCCTGTACCGCCTGCAAGTCCACCAAAATACAGGTGGAGATGTGGGCGTATTGCAGGGGATATACTTTCAAATATGAAGAAAAGGTGTCCAGAGAGCAGAGGAATGCCCAGCACTGCCAGAATTTGGGAGAGCCTGGAAGCTCCCCACGAGACTCAGGAGACAGGTCACAAGGCTGGTGGCGGAGTAACAGGCAGATATGATGAAAGCCATGCTCCCATGCAAGGTCTAGGGCACATAGTTATGACCAGCCAGGACTGCATTGGTGGAAGGGAGGGAGGAAAAAGTACTCATTAGTTTACAAAGCAAACAGGTAAGCTTCCACACCTATCCCTGGACCCTGGAAGGGAAAAGCTACTTCCAGAAAATGCATGATACGGGCTGGTCCACCTGCTGGAATGTGAGTCCCCGGTATTTAGAGGCAATGAATGGGTGTAAAGACATCACACAGCTGGAGTACGGCAATTAAAAAGAAAGACATGACACCCTCTAGGGACTCACTGGGAGCCCAGTCTACCTTGGACCACTGGACATAGTCCCCAACCAGGACAGCCGCCCACCCCGAGAATGAGAACCTGTGTGGTAAGAACCCAGAAGAGCACATGGAATCAGAGCAAGATGCCCGGAGCTCCAGGTGGCAGAGCCTCCAGGGAGAGCACAAGATGAGCACATTTACAATAAAGAAGGAGTGTAAGAAAAGCACACAGGACAATCCAAATACCAGGCGGATAAGAAAACTTACTAGAAAATTGAAACGGAAACCTGAGTGAGCAGGGGAATGAGGACAGAGTGGGCTGGAAGGCCGAGGGCTTCCGGGATTTATTTACTCACTAGTATCTCAAGGTTTGTTTTAAGATAAAAATAAAATACCATTTTTCTGAAATACTTCCAAATGTCAGCTGAATAATTATTTTTATTTATTTATTTATTTTTTCTTTTTGAGACAGATTCTCAAGCTGCTGCCCTGCGTAGAGTACGTGGCATCAGAGCTTGCAGTAACCTCCAATGCTTGGGGCTCAAGCGATCCTCTTGCCTCAGTTTTTCTATTTTTAGTAGAGACGAGGTCTTGCATTTGCTGAGGCTGGTCTCAAACTCCTGAGCTCAAGCAAGCCACCCACCTCGGCCTCCCTGAGTGCTAGGATTACAGATGTGAGCTACCGTACCTGACCGAAATAATTATTTTTAAATGAATTAAATAAAAAATAGCACATAGAATTGAAAACACAACAGAACCTCCACAGTTGACCACCTCCTTAATTGACCTGATTCTGTTTTTTTTTTTTGAGACAGAGCCTCAAATTGTCACCCTGGGTAGAGTGTTGTGACTTCACAGCTCACAGCAACCTCCAATTCCTGGGCTCAAGAGAGTCTCTTGCCTCTGCCTCCCACATAGCTGTGGCCCGCCACAATGCCCGGCCATTTTTTGTTGTTTGGCGGGACCGGGCTGGATTCGAACCTGCCAGCTCAGGTGTACATGGCTGGCGCCTTAGCCCATTGAGCCACAGGCGCTGAGCCAATTGACCTGATTCTTACTGAGCAGACATGGCCCACATGTACATATCAGTACAGCAGGCCTCGTTCCTTATGTTGACCAGTTTGTTAGAGTCCCTTAGGTGGTCAACTTACAGAGGTTCTCCTAGGTTTATATATACGCATACATATATGCAAATTAGATAATAATAGAATAATGCTATATGTTATGTTATGAGCAAATTCTTTTTGTCCTTCATTTCTGTTAAGTTTACAAAAATTATTGCCTAATTACATAGGATACAATAGGAATTCCAGAAGGGGAAATAGGAAGAATGAAAGAAAAAACATTGATTTAAAATGTAATGGCAAGAATTTTGTTCAGAACTGAAGAAAAGTCTAAATTTTCCTAAGCAGAAATCTCAATGAATCAAACAGGATAAATCAAAGATACATATACCCAAATTATCAGAGACAAAGTACACAATTTTTGAAAGATCTTAAATTATACCAATGTGAGGAAAAATTTCAAAGTGAAAATTTGCCTGGTATGAGACTTATCATTATTAACAGAAATCATGGGGTAATAAAATAATATTAAAGCATTAAAGTAAAATAAACATCATCATGGGATTTTTACATCCAGCCAAACTATTATAAAATAGTGAGTGTAAGTAATGTCATTTTCAGACAAAGATAAAGCAATTTCAGTGTAAACTTCTGTAAAAGAGGAATAAAAAACACTGAAAACAGAAGCTGGAATAAATTACAAGAAAGGGTATTTGGTGAGTCTATATGAGCATCAATAGTCTAACATGCTAAAACTAATAATTATTATTTTGTTTTTCTGGGTGCCATTATGAAAAAGAGGAATTAGAGTCTGCCTTGCAATTGGGCTCCTGTTCACTCACTCCTACTAGCCTGGTGAGGGCTGGTATCTGGGGTCTGGCTGTTTGGGCTTCTCCTACAAGGATTTCCTGGAAGTGATTCCTGATTTTCGGACATCCAGAGCAGGGAATTCTACCATAGGGGGATCAGATTTCTCATGGAGGGACAAAGGCCTTCCAAACGGCTGCGCCTCATGGCCTCTGATCAAGCTTCAGCTGGGTGCCCCGAGGAACCGGGCTGCTCTGCTGAGAAGCATGATGGCCCCAAGGAAACAGATGTGTCCTGAGAGGCAGGCCAACCCACAAAACCCATCACTTACGTGAGACCCCTAAGACATGAGACCCTGGCTTGTACAGAGGTGGTTCAGGCTGCAGAAAGAGGTGGCCGAGTGTAAAGGAGCCCTCCGGCACAGCAAGGACCCCGCGGTAGGGCAAGCCACTCTGGGACGCTGGTCTCCGTGAGGAACCAGATTTGCACATGCAGATGAGCCACAGTGTGGAGCCAGAAGCCGGGAGGGCCTTATCTTCACCCCACACCCAAACTGCCCAGTAGGGCCCCAGCAGCTCCCCAGCTCCGCCTGAGGTGTTCGCCAGCAGCTGCCCTTTGCTTCTGGACATGCAGCCCTCATGAGGCAGCCCCAGCCAGCCATCTGTCCCTGCATGTGTTTCAGACCCTCCTTCCGCACCTACGTGTTCTTCACCCACACGGCAAACTAACCTTTCACCTGCTGCCTGCTTCCCTCTCTCCCATCTGGGCTTTTACTAAATACTGCTTTCCTCCAGATCAACTTCCATTTCTGCCCTGCCCTTCACCCTCCCCACGCATTCCAACCAGAACCTCTACCTGCATTTTCAGGATGGAGTCCCCAACCCTGCACTCAGGACTCTTACAGAACCACACATCTGCCTTCTAGTATTTTTATGCTTTTTTACTTTTTGGCAAAGATGCACATTTGTTTAGTGGCTCAGTGGTTGTTAAAATAAGCCAGTAGTCTCCCTGGACCTCCCCCACCAACTTTTTCTCACTCCCTAGATAAAGCTTATTCAGGTTGTTTGCACAACCACAAAACATTTTGGAAAAAAGAGGACACAGTGAAAGAAAGGAAAGAAAAAGTTAAGGAAAGAAATAAAACTTTTAGAGGATTCAGTAAAAGAGTCTTAACGAGTGTAGTTAATATCCTCAGAGACACATGGGATGTTGTAAGACACCATGGACTGATATGATAAGCCAGTAGATATCCCGGGGAGAAAATCAGAACTGCTGGAATACAAAAGATGCTGAAAGTTTGACTCACAGACTGGAGAGGACAGAGGAGCAAATCCGTAGAGTAGACATGTGGGCAGAGCGAGCCTCAGAATACGGAGAGAGAGAGATGGACAGTAGGATGGATCGGTCACACTGAGGATGGAGGAGCAAATCTGTAGAGTAGACATGTGGGCGGAGTGAGCCTCAGAATACGGCGAGAGAGAGATGGACAGTGGGATGGATCGGTCACACTGAGGATGAAGGAGCAAATCCGTAGAGTAGACATGTGGGCGGACTGAGCCTCAGAATATGGCGAGAGAGAGATGGACAGTGGGATGGATTGGTCACACTGAGGATAAAGAAGCCGCCTGGGGGAACACAGCTCTATCAAGAGCAGTAAATGTTTGGATGAGAGAAAGGTCCAAAGAGAACAGCTAATGATTTCCCCGACTCCTGCACAGTATACAGCAATGATGCATATATTTTTTTAATTTTTATTTTTTATTAAATCATAACTGTGTACATTAGTGCAATCATGGGGTACAGTGTGCGGGCTTCATATACAATCTGAAATATTTTCATCCGACTGTTTGACATAACTTTCATGGGATTTTCTCATTTATTGTGTGAAAACATTTGTGTTCTGCATGTACTAGGTTTCACCTGTCCCTTCTAAGATGCACCATAAGTGTGATCCCACCATTTACCCTCTCTCCACCCACTCTCCCTCACCCCCTCCCTCCCTTACCCCTTTCCCCGTCTTCTTGTGCTATAATTGGGTTATAGCCTTCATATGAAAGCTATAAATTAGCTTTATAGTAGGGCTGTATACATTGGATACTTTTTCTTCCATTGTTGAGATACTTTGCTAAGTAGAATGTGTTCCAGCTCCGTCCATGTAAATATGAAAGAGGTAAAGTCACCATCTTTAAGGCTGCATAATATTCCATGGTATACATGTCCCACAATTTATTAATCCATTTGTGGGTCAATGGGCACTTGAGCTTCTTCCATGACTTAGCAATTATGAATTGCACACATATTTGGAAGGAGGAAGTAGGGTGAAGAGAAAATTCCAGAAGCTGCCTGAGAGATGAGGCCCAAATGGAAAGCACCATTAGGCTGACATTAGACGTTGGCTGTGGGCATCAATGAATGTGAGAACACGATGGTACATGCCCCTACACCAGAGGAGAAATTACTCTGAATTCTGTGGCTAAAGAAACATTCCAGGAGAGGATGAGGCCACATGAAGGGAGGAAGGGCCCAGAGAAAAAGCCCGAATCCCTCTCACACTGGGGCTGAAGCAGCGGCTGTCCCGGGACTTAGAGCACAAGCTGTTAAACCCCTTCCTGTACAGCGCAGCTTGACCGGAGCCGTTGCCTACAGTGAAAGCTCAGATGTTTTTGAGCCACAAGAAAACAAAATAAGAAAAACCTTCGAGGAAGAAGTGAGCTGTAAGAAAAACCAGTAAGCAGGGAAATTAGGAAGCTGTATTAGAAAGTCTAAATAGTTTCTGTAAGAAAGATGAAAGACCTGGGGTTAAAATTCCAGAAGACTGCTCTAGGCCTTTAGGGTATGGGGCATCCAGAAGAAGCTAAAGGTTGCTAAAGTTGCTGTCTAGTCCTGAGGGTTACAGATGCTGAATATGGGAGAACAATGAAATCCTAGACAAGATGCTTAAAGTTGAAGTGTGGGTGCCCACTGGGAACCACTTAATGAATTGAGATAGAAAATAAAAAGGTGTAGAACACAAATGTCTCTGCTGTAATTGGGTAAATGAGATGAAAGCTATGTTGATTAGTAGCATGTAAACACTCCCATTTGTACAAATAATAAACACATCGAATCCCACAATGGCATAAATGTATGTATGATCTATATACAAATGACTTGATAAAAAAATAAAAAAGCACAAAAAAAAAAAAGAAAAAGAGGAACTAGGGGGGTTATGCAGTGACCTAAATTATACCTTACATTGTTGAGGAGGAACAGAGGTCATGATTAACTTACCTATTTTGTTAACTCAAATATATGTGTTAAAATTTTGAGTATGACCACAAAAAAGACTTTCAAGACAATATACACCTCCATATTATTAGTAGGAGTAAAATGTAGTGCAGATTAATACTTGGTTCATCTGATAAACAACAAGAAAAGGAGAAAAGAGAAGAAACCTGTAGAAATAATGGGAGATTTTAACGCTTCTCCTCAATTATAAGGAGATGATAATTATGTACATTATAAGAGATGACTCGGGTTGAATTAAAATATGTACATTGAAGTCTGTCTTCAATTACAATTGTTTTTGAACTCATATTGAATCCTCATGAAAACTGACCTCCTATTAATGAAGGAATTTCATCAAATACTAAAGAATGGCTATCATAAGGAACACATGTAATGATAATGACATTTCGTGTGTTTATTTGTTTATTTATTTATTGAGACAGAGACTCTCTCTGCCAGCCTGGGTAGAGTGTCATGGCATCATAGCTCAAGCAACCTCAAACTCTTGGGCTCAAGAGATCCTCTTTCCTCAGCCTCCTGAGTAGCTGGGACTACAGGCACTTGCCATAACTCCCAGACACTTTTTATCCTTTTAGTAGAGACAAAGTCTTGTTCTTGCTCAGGCTGAGCTGGCTGCTTGCAGAAAACAATTCTTGAGCTCAAGAAATTCACCCTCCTTGGCCCCTCAAAGTGCTAGGATTACAGGTGTGGACTACTGTGCCCGGCCTAATAATGACATTTTAGAGTAACAAATCTAAAGAGAAAAATTCTAAAAGTACTGAGAAAAAGAGAGAGACTGAATGGGCAGAGTCAGGTGGAGAGACACAGGCTATTTACAAAGAAATGAAAATTAAATTGACAGTGGACACTTCATCTTCAAAGATGGTGCAATTGTGAATACTGGTATAAATGAGGAGGATATCTTCACGGTTTTGGAAGTCCTTGGAAACATTCCTCTAGTCTTGTGGTGCTGTCTCTGCTCTAGTAACATTCAAAGTGTTAAGAGCTAAATTCTTGTGAGTGTAAGGAAAATGTTCAGAATCTTTACAAACCACACAGCCTTTCTGGAAGCATTTCCTCAATTTACCACCACAAAATGGATACAAAAGAGGATGTCACAAAAAAAGCTACAAGAGCACCCAGTACAATTTTTGGTTGATTCTGAATAACATGTTTTATAAAGTAAGGCAATAAACTCATATCTGAAGTAAGTTTACAAGTGTGATAGGAGATGTAAGGTGCAAGGGAGCCAGAGGAGAGGAAGGTTCTTGTCTTGTGGGGGTGGGGAGTGGAATGTAGACATTGATAAAACGCTTTTAGAGAATAGGTAAACATTTAAGGGCAATCTAGAAAAAATGTACATGGGATTTACAAATTCAAGACTACTAGAATAAAAATTGGAAGAAAATTTCTCTATAACTATGAACTCATAATAAAAATAGAAGGAGCCAATGAGACAGAATAAAACAACAGCATTAAACTCGAAAGAACTTCACACTCAGAAAGATTTAATGTTTAAAACTCTTGAGTACAGTTCTTAAAAATATAGAGTTCATGATGTAAAGGAAGGTCACTTTGAAAAACAAAAATTAGGAAAAAGGAATTAAAGAGCACTTCTAGAAATGAAAAAATATAAACAAATAAAGCAACCCAGTTGATGCATTTGCAGATACAGGAGTTCACTGGAAGACAGTTATAAATCACCCAGAATTAGACACAGAGATGTGAGTGTGCAGAGACAATGGGCGTTAAGAAAACAACTCAGTGTAACATAATGAGAGAAGAAGGGATAACACAATCTAATAGAATTTGGGACTGGAGTCAATATTCTAGAAAGCAATGACTGAATTTTTCAGATCTAGGGAAAGACGCATTGAGGGAACCATACCAAGCCCTGAGCAGAATAAATAATAACAACATAAACATGTTGGTGTGCAGTTTCCTCATATCAAATACCAGCAGAAAAACCTTGGAGGCAGACCCAGGAAAGAGATCAGTCATACAGGAAGGACAGGTTAGCGACGTTGGAGTCTTCATCCGTAACAACAGAGGTTCTGTTCAAAGTGCTGAAGGCATGGAACTGCCAATGTAGGAATCAGAAAAATCAAGGCCAGAGGGATGACCACTGGCACAATCTCACCAAATGACCACTCACTCTTTCTGAATGAGCACTGGCTCTCACTAAATGACTACTCACTTTTACTGAATGACCACTGGCTCCCATTGAATGACCACTGGCTCCCACTGAATGATCACTCGCTCTCACTGAATGACCACTGGCTCCCACTGAATGACCACTGGCTCTCACTAAATGACCATTTGCTCTCACTAAATGACCACTCACTCTCACTGAATGACCACTCGCTCTTACTGAATGATCACTGGCTCTCACTGAATGACCACTGGCTCCCACTGAACGACCACTGGTTCCCACTAAAAGACTACTTGCTGTTACTGAATGACCACTGGCTCCCACTGAATGACCACTGGCTCCCACTAAATGACTACTTCCTCTTACTGAATGACCACTGGCTCCCACTGAATGACCCCTGGCTCCCATTGAATGACCACTGGTTCCCATTGAATGACCCCTGGCTCCCACTGAATGACCCCTGGCTTCCATTGAACGACCACTGGTTCCCACTGAATGACCCCTGGCTCCCATTGAATGACCACTGGCACACTCTCACTGAATAGCTTTAGTCACGGAAGGAAGGCAGGGTGAGGAAATGGAATTCAGAATGAAGGACTTGAAGCAACAGTGAGCAATAGAGCCCAGGAAAGATGTTGGCCAATTCAAGCAAGTGTCGACTCAATAAAATACCAACACAATGCAACTCGTTCGTGTTGTCAATTATGAAAACAATTGCACACTGTAAAATCCACACTGCTTCACGTGGCCAGTGCCTTGCAGAGGCTGGCCCATGCCTACCTGGCTCATGTCACCTCCTCCCTGTCCACTTCATTTACTTTGCAGCCACACAGCTGTCCTTGCTGTGCCATTAGTTACCCATGGCATGTTACTTACAATTTCCAAGTGTGATGTTCCTCAGCTATACAGTGGGCCTAGTAACAATTGCATACAAGATGTAGAAAGGGCTACGCATGGCTTCAGAAGGCCCCCAACCCCATAGCACAGCACCAAGGACACATCCATTTGAGGCTGACAGCTTGAATTCCTCAAGATTTGGCCTGCAGGAGATGGAGATGGGCACAGGGCACTCGCTCCCTTACTGCAGGTTGGGGGTAGTTATTATTGACACCCAGCTTCCAGGCCCTGTGCAAGTGTGAAGGACTCTCCAGACACCACACAGTAAATAGCACAATGAACACAACCTTGCTGTAGGAAAACTTGTTGCCTGGAAACCTAAACTGTTAAAGAAACATTAATCTGGGTTGGATTATGCTCAGTGTTAAAAAATTACTTAGACGTTTATTTCCAACTTCCACCTCCCCTTATGCGATGGCATCATGGTCCTGCCTCCAGACACCTTTATGCAAATTTCCAGGGCATGCCCATCCAGTGAAATGAGACTGCCCCCAAAACGGTTTGCAGAGGTTGATATTCAGCACCACATGCCCCAGACAGAGGCATAATCTGCAGTGAATTTGGAAGGTTTCAGTAAAGAGAAATTGGCATGGTTTCTCCCCAAATTCCCCTTCCATAGTTCCTTTCAGCTTTCACAGCAAGAATTATGTACATTTTTAGAATGCAAACAATTCCTTGACCCCTATCGCTATTACCTGGCCTGTGCTACACCACAAAGTGTTCCCTTTGTCACACCTCTGTCATGACACGCAACTTATCTCTTCCGAAATAACAATGTTGTGCTAACCTTAGATTTTGGAGGCTTGTATGGAAAATATATTCAGCACAACTTTCTGTTTTAAATAAGATTAATAAACACTTTTGTTCCCACAGAGAATAAGTTTAGATGCTGATTAACATTTATTTAAAAGGAAAATTTTGACATAAACTAGAAAGTTAGAAAATGATACACAAAGGGAGGGAGACCGTGAATGTAGGTGTCGGCAGAGGGGGTGCGTGGGGGGCTGTGTTCTCTCCACGTTCTTTTGTTTTTATGTGGAATACCCATGATGCCACAGAGAGGTCTCTGTGGCCTTAGATTCTCTCTCAAACACACACAAGTTACTTACTTTGAGGAAAAGAAAATGTATTCATATGATAAAAGTTTGACTTACAGATGATGTCTTGGCCTTTGCCTGCTAATTTAATATGTTTGATTATTCAACAAAATTAAACTAGGCACTATGCAAGGAAGAAAGACATTGCTAGAAAAATACCTATGCGTATAAATTTGCAAGGCAAAGATGGCAGTGTTTTTTTAAAATTCCCTTAAGCACGCTCAAATTATTCAGTGGCTTGTCAACAACTGATCATGCTAGTTAAAATAATAAATTAAAGCTCTTTGTTAAAATATCAACTGAATTAATTTACATTTCTTTAAAAACATTTAATACTTCAAACTCTCTGTTAATTTCCAGAGCTAGAGCCCACGGATTATAGCTGACTCACATGTGCGTACACTTACACCTACACACGGGTGTGTAAACTGCCCAAAGGATGATCTCTAAGCTTTTAACTTAAGGTGTTTATTGGTCTGAACTTGAACCATATGTTTATCACACTTATATTATTATTTTCTTTCACTGTTATCCCAAAAATTCTCAACATCTTTGCTTTAAGTAGAATATACTATTTCTATTGTTTGGTTACACGATACAACAACTCTTTAATTTTGATTTTTTGACATAGCAAAGAAACAAATCTCTTCTTTACCTAACACTTCAATATGTTTACAGAATTGGATTTGACAGAGTGATATAATTCAAGAATTCTGTTTGAAAAAATGCCCAAAAAAGACAGACGTACGGAAGCAGATGTACCAGTGGGAAGTCCATATGTGATTTCCAACCAACGGAGGTGGTGCTTCCTGGAGCAATTTTTTTTTTTTTTTAAGAGACAGAGTCTCATTTTATCACCCTCCATAGAGTGCTGTGGCCTCCCTTCTCACAGTAACCTCCAGCTCTTGGGCTTAGGCAATTCTCCTGCCTCAGTCTCCCAAGTGGCTGGGACCACAGGTGCCCGCCACAATGCCCGGCTATTTTTTTCTTGCAGTTTGGTTGGGGCCAGGTTTGAACCCGCCACCCTCGGTATATGGGGTCGGCGCCCTACTCACTGAGCCATAGGCACTGTCCTCCTGGAGCAAATTTTATCATTTAAATAAGATATAATCAGAAGATAAGCATCTAGCTTTACAGGGAGAAGTTTACCTTACACTTCGTCTAGCTTTTCCATTTCAGGGGAAAACAGTTTCTTGGGGTGCAGGTGGGTGGCTGAAGAATCTCTCTGCAGCCTGGAGTTTTATCCTGCTTTTACTGTCTGTCCTTTTAAGATAGATAAATGTCATTGAGAGAACTTCAGGGTTATGGCAATCCATGGAGTCACGACTCTCAACAGAGAAAAACAATCCAGAAGCTTCCTATTCAATGAATAGAGAATTGAAGTTTGTGAGACACTAAGTAGGGCTTTGAAGACTAACGAGCTGTGACTCCAGTGCCTAATGTTAAGAGGCAAACACAATTTAAAAGCTGCAGGAGCAGGTCGCAGAAGGCAGCTGGCAGTGGTACCGTGGAGAAGCGAACGCTATAAAACAGCAACTCTCCAGGACTAACTGAGCCTCAGGGGACAGAAGCTGGTGCTTTTCTTAGCTCCTTGGGAGGAGGACGGGGATAGCCCATGTGAGCCGCCTTGCCAGTCGGTGGGTGAGTCTGCGGAGGTGTGAGCCCAAAGAGACTGACACTCTTCCAGCGTTTCTCAGTAGGATGTCACAGAATGTTGGGGAGACTTTCTGCAAGAACATTTATATTTTTGCTTGGGAAGGAAACAAAATATACACACTCTTTCCATACCTCAGTGATCAATAGCACAACTGAGCTGACCTTCAAGGGTGGTTCTGAGGTCAGAAGAGGAAGGGGAGCGAGGCTGTATTGGTGAAGCACCCGTGGCAGGACAGACCAGGACTCAGCTCGGACCAGAAGGCCAAGGTCTGTCTGCCTGTTTTGCCACTAGTACTGGCCGGACGGCTTCATTACCAGCTCGGTTCAGTAGTTACCTGTTGAGCTGCCAAGTCAATCACTGCATTGAAACTCAGAGAAAGGTTCAAGCTTGGGAAAATCTTGGAACTTTAGTCTCTTCATCTGAAAAATGGACATTAAATCATTACATTCTTCAGGTAGCCAAAATGAGAATAAAGTCTATAACTGTGCTAAAATAGTAACTAAGGTAGACAACAAGAAATTATTCTACTCTGGACACCGTGCTTAATGTGCTGTTGAGTGTGTGTCTTATTCAGTTCTAAAACCATCAAATGGAGACAAGAATGACCCAGGAAGCTGTCTTTGGGTTGTCTGGCAAAGACAAGCTGGAATTACACCCTTCTGGCCTGTCCAGCAGGAGGTGCTATGCCCTCGCTCAAATTCCTACTGCACACGCCTCTCGGGCAGTGCTCACTCAGTCCCCAGCTGGTGCATAGGTGTCCTCTGCCCAAACATACCTTTCTGAGATGCTGGAAGCACAGAGGAGCTGGTTCCCAGGGTTCCTGTGCCCACCAGGCTCAGCCAAGTGAGACAGATGTAATTCACCCTTTTCCTGACGGATCAGGCAGGGTAGATTCCAACACAATGGCCATTTCCATCCCGATGAGGACACCGGTGCACAGAGAGCTTGAACTACTTGCCCATCATCACAGCTGGAGAGTGGCAGAGCCAGGTCCCTTCTGTGATGTTGAACTTCACGTGTCCACTTGACCAGGAGAGGGAAGTTGGGTTAGCAGGGTGAGTCTGTGAGGGTGTTTGTGCAAGAGATTAGTGTTTGAATGAGTAGACTAAGTAAGAGCACCACTCATCACTGTGGGTGGGCGTCATCCAAGTTGGAGGAAGGACGCATTCACTTTCTCGTCTGAGCTGGGATATTGTCTTCCACCCTTGCACACTAGTGCTCCTGGCTTCTGAGCCTTCAGAATCCCTTGGTTCACGTGCCTTTGGGTTTGGGTTAAAACTACCCAGGACCTTCTGGCCTCCAGCCTGCAGCCAGCACATTTTAGATCTTTCCAGGCCCCACAATTGTGTGAGCCACTCCTTCATAGGAGATCATTCTCTGTGTCTATACCTAGGTATCTCTATCTACCTACACTACTGTTCTGTTCCTCTGGAGAACTCTGATGGAGACAGACATCACCTCTGGGAAGTGCAGGTGCAGCTGTAACGCACACCTGAACATGTGGTAGGTGCTTTGGAAGTGGGCAGAAGCTGAGAGACTCCTCAGGTACTCGCCAGAAAAAGCCCCTGTTGCAGCAAACAGACATTTAAGGGTGAGTCTCACGAGCGCTCAGAAGGAAGGAAGAGAAAGAGAGAAGATTCCTTAGTCTCCTTGGAGAAGGACCAGAGAACTCTGAACAGAGGAGTCTAGAAGCACAGACAGCAAAGGCCACTGTGATGAGGTCTCAGACAGAAATGAGGAGCATGTCATTCACGGACAGGGAAGGGAGGCCGGGCTTGTTACACAGGGCAGAAAACTAGGCTGCATTGTGTTTACATCCCAGTGTTTTGTGAGGGTAGAACTCGTGAGCAGCAGAACGGGGCCTTTCTTCTAATAAAATGAGAGAGAAGAGAAATGGTCTGAAGACAAGCTGTGGCCTGTCTCCCTTCAGCCACCGCCACCTGCCACTTTCCTAACATTCTGGCCTGCATGTTCCACTGGAAACCCAGATGGGCGGTCTTGGAGCGTGACTAAGGTAGAGTCTGGCTCTTGCTTACTTTTCCTGCCTCCCTTTCCACCTTGCTGGTTTAGCTTCTCCACCTGCATTTAATCCTATTCCTCTCTCATTTGTACCTTCAGAATTTTTTCAAACATGGCAGCAAACTCTTGGGCCACCTCTGCGTGACTTAAACATGACCTAACTCGATTATCTGATACCATCTTCCCCAAACCTGCCATGGATTGCGTGAGATACACTCCCTACAAGGGCCCTGGAATAGATACCTCTGAAGTAGCATCCCCTCAATGGAGTAACCATCCCTTCCACTTGCTTCTATCCTTTGATAAATTCTGTGCTCCTCAGGAGTACTCATTAATATATATTTTTTGTATTGAAAATTATCCGTATGTCATTATAATAAATCCTGTTGCATGGTTACAATAGGAAATTACAATTTTTAAATCATTTTGGTACAATCAAGGTAGAAAAAGAATGCTTAAGGTGGAAAATTTGAAGGTAGAAACATAATGCTTAAAGTCTTGTGCTCCATTTCATACCATTTGAAATATTGCATGTCAGTCCTAGAATTTCCTGCTGTGTTTCCTGAATGTTTTGATCATATGCTTAGTTTCTTTCTTCCTTCCTTTTTGTTTTTAGAGACAGAGTTTCATTTTGTCACCCTTGATAGAGTGTATGGCATCACAGCTCACACCAACCTCCAGCTCTTCGTCATAGGAGAGTCTCTTGCCTCAGCCTCCCAGGTAGCTAGGAATACAGGAACCTGCCACGACGCTTGGTTATTTTTTTTTTTTAATTGTTGTTACAGTTTGGCCGGGGCTAGGTTTGAACCCGCCATCCTTGGTACATGGGGCCCATGCCCTGCCCACTGAGCCACAGATGCCTCCCTGCTTAGTTTCTTGATAACTATTTGGGAAAATGTAAGCAAATAGTTATCAAAAGTTAGGGGCCTGTTATTTAGAAAAATGGTCAAACTTCCAATGTCCTTTAAGGTTACATCAATGGAGGCTTAGCATGTATCTGTGGGACTCTTTTACATACGACCAGGATTGACAAAGCCAGCTTGCCGTCAGTAGAGAGGGCTGCCTAAGAGGTCGTATTTTCATCAAGGCCACAACCAAGAAAGCGAAAAGATAGTGGACACCATTTCACAAGGTACTATTTGATGAGACTAGACATTATCAGAAAATATTGAAGTAAAATGTGCATACAGAGAAGAGCACCCAGCTTAAGCAGGTGACTTGATGACCGTCCCCAACCAGCATGGCCAGGCAGGCAGCACCTGCTCAGGGCCCAGGATGCTGGCAGCAAACAGGAATCTCTTACTGGGAACCTCCTCAGGTCTGTGCTGGGTTTGTGTCTGCACTTGGCACATGTGTGAGGAATCTCACAGTATAGGCCTTACATGGAGGTGCTTTGCTCAGCGTCTCACCTGTTAGATTCACCCATATTGTTGTGCATCCTCGAGGGTTATTTGTCCTAAGACCTGTACACTTTTGACCTGGAAGAGTGGACTTCAAGAGCACTTGGGGACTACTTGCAGAGAGAGAATCCCTGTGCTCTGTGTAACTGGATGTCAGCGGCAAGGGGCTAACGAGGCCCGCAGGGAGGCAGCTACTGGCTTGTTAGAGAAGGGACTTCTGACTGTCACGGCCCTGAGCAGTAGACGGCTGGGCTCGGGACAGCACAGGACAGTCATCTCCAAGCCTGGTGCAGATGACTTGTCAGGGCCCCTGTGTGGTAGACTGTAGAAGGAAGGGAGAGAGAGGGAGAAGGTTCCTTAGCCTGCTTGGAGAAGGACCAGAGCACTCTGGTTGATTAGATTAGATTAGAACTCTGGTGTAGGTTACATTCAAATTCCTTTCCAACTTGGAAGCTGTAGAATTTTTCACATAGAACACATTTATAATACACACACTAGATTAGTGTGTGAGAGACAGAAGGCGTGTGCTCGTGTGCAGGAGACACCCCCCAGTGCTGCTGCTGTTGAGGCCTTTGGCCTTGGAGCCTTGATGGCTCCACTGGCGCCAGCACAGTGGGTTTCCACCCCCCTTCCTGTAGACAGGACCCTGTAGCCCAACGACTCACTGAGAGCCTCACACCTTTTGCACCTGCCTTAGCTCTCCCCTGCACTGCTGAAGACCCTTGAAGGGCAGGGTGATAACACCTCTGGGGAGAGCTTTTCATCAGTGAGAGAGGGAAAGGGAGGGCACATGAGTCTGTCCTCCCTGGAAAGACTGCTCTGAGCACAGCCCTGTGTGTGGCCTGTAACACAGCCACAGTGTGAGTACATGGCTGTTCTCGGTGTGTTCACTGTCCCCTGCGCCGGCCCCCTGCCGTTTTCCCCCTGCCTTGCTCTGTGGTTACCCTGCTCAGTAACTGGTGTGGCTGTGGCCTGAGGCCAAGACCCTGTGCTTGCTCCTGAAAAGATGCCATTAGGTGCAAATGCAAAAACTAAACACAGCAAAAGGAGGCTGGGAACACAGAGAGGGGAGAGATGAATCCCCACCTGGATCAGAGGCCAAGTTCAGATACCTGGTGAGAGTCAGCATCCAGGAAGTGAAGTCCAGCAGAGTAGAAGACTGAGGGTGGGGCCCTGTGTGTCCCCTGGGCCAGGAGGAATGACAAACAGGAGGCTCAGACAGGCCTAGTGTCCTTATGTGCTGGGCTCAGGCAGGCTGCAAGGGGCGGCTTCCCTCAGCTTCCCTGATGTGCAAAGACGTGTGGCCTCATCTACAGAACCAAGCCTGGGGCGGATTCCAGGGAGGTCATGGCCAGGATCTTGTAAACATCACATTTCTGAAGGAGCTTTGTGGTGCTCATGATGGCTGGACACTTCCTGATAGATTCTGCCACTTTGAATATTTTTACTTTCTTGAGGAGCAAGATTCCCCTGGAAGCAGGAAAGACTAAAGCTTCCTGCTGGAAGGTTGGGATGGCCCTGACGTTTCCATGACGACAGGCTGTCCTAAAATCCTGACGAAACCCTTTTTAAGACCTTGCAGGGAAAGCAAATGTTGCCGACCTAATGAGTGATAAGAGCTTTTCCGGTTGGAATCATGGCTGGGAGGACAGGCCCTCCTCAGCAGAACAGGGAGGAAATGGTGCACTTGGTGACCACAGTGACAAAGGGGGTGGAGAGGGCAGTGGTGGATGACAGCCGCCCACTGTGACTTCCTCTGGACAGATCCAGGTTAGAATTGTTCCTACATGAAAGAGCCACCTGGGAAGTTCTGAAAAGTACCAGTCTGCCCTTTCATTTGTTGAGACTGGCTGTAGGTAGGACTGTTACAGCCCAGGCCGTGTGGAAAGAGAAGTGGGATCAAAGACAAGGTCTTTGGCCTTGGGGAGCTTCTAGGTAAACACAGCAGCTCTCCCTGTTTCAAGGATGAAGGTCCCTCCCCCCCACCCCCCCACCCCCCCACCCCACCCCCCCATCTCTGTGATTGAATCATAAATCATGGACACTGCTTGTGCACACTGAATTTTAGATCTGAAGCAGGGATTTTTTTCTGAAGGACTCATGTCCCTGGAAATTAAATGGAAAATATTCTATGTACTTTACTGACCCGCATTCCTAGGAGTTTTTGTGACTTAATCTATGACCCCAAGAACCAAGAGCCATTGGCTTAGAAACAAAAAAATTTTTCTTACTCTTGACCATGACCTCAATTTCCCCCCCACATGGAACTCAGGAGGAAATGAGATGACCTGATTCTACTTTTATTCTGGGTGTGCGTATGCATCTACGTGTGTGTAAAATCATACTAATTTTCTATGAGCAGAGACAGAATACAAGGAACTCTCTTGGGCTTGGGTTCTGCCAACTCACTGCCATTAAAAGACAATTATTTTTCTTACCTAATATAAATGCAAAGATTTAAACTTATTTTCTCAGTTTGCTAACTTATTGAGTTATTAAAATCAACAAACCCAGGAAGAAAAGAAGTCCTCGATTCAAGTGTTTTCCCCCCTTTCTTAGTAGAAAGCGTGTGAGTGGCTGGGGCAGGAGCCAAGCTGGCGAGCCCTCCCTGCCCTGACTTCGCTCTGGAGGTTCCGGCTGCGCTGTGTAATCACTCAAGTCGGCTGCGAAGTAACAGAATCCCCTGCCTGCCAGGAGCTCAGCGGGGACTCTGTTCAGGGCTATGTTCGTTATGGAGGCTCAGAGATGTCCAGGAACACAAAACCCACTCCCAAATGAGGCTTTTAAAAAAATCAATATTGCACTTCCTGAATCCGCTTTCTTCTCCATCTCACAGGAAGACAGTCTAACAAAATGCTTCCACAAAAACAAAGATGTTAAAATGAAAGTTTAGTCAGCCTCTAAGCCAGGTGTGGAGCCATCCTGAGAGACCAGTCTCTATCTCCTGGAATGAGAAAGTCACAATCCAGCCCCCATACCCGCCCCACCCCCGCCCCAGCCCACCCCCATGCCCACTCCTGTTCCCCCAGATGCAGACCAGTGGTCCGCAGACACCTGTGATCCCGCATCACCACCAAGCAAACATCTTCAGAATGGCCTGTGTATGCATAGTTATATATTTATGGTTTATAGAACATTCATAAGGTGACACGTCAAAGCATTATATAGACCTTGGAACAGGTTATTGACAGCTGTTAATATACATCCAACTTTAAAATGGACTTCTGAGAAATTCAAATGTTTTGGCTGACTTTGTGGCAGTGTATATGACTAGGTCATTCATTTCTTTCAATGAACGTGCATTTTATTATCATTGGTCTTCTTGCAGGGAAAGGAAGGTTCCATGAGGGAGGAGGATGCATCTGCCTTGTTTACTGACATGTGGTCAGCGATGGGAAGAGTCCTACCAACTGTGTGTAATTAATAAATGTGCAAAATGTACATTGAGCGTGGATTTTCCAGGGAAGGCTTTAATAAGGAGATGACATTTACATATAGGTGTGGAGGATGTAAGAGAAGGAACCACAAAGACAGGCAGATGGAGAGTGGTCTGGACACAGAGAAAAGAACAAGGGCAAGAGGTTTTTACAAAACAATTTACTTGACAAGAATAAGTGTAGGCTCTGTGGATTTTCGTGTTGTTCACCTACACTACTGTTTCTTTAGAGGAACTAGGTCAGACCAGAATGGCTGGATCACATGAGATGTGAAGTTTAATTCCTCAGAAAACCTCTGACCTGGGAGGTGGGTGGATTGCCTGAGCTCACAGGTTTGAGACCAGCCTGAGCAAGAGCAAGCCCCCATCTCTAAAAATCGCCGAGTGTTATGGTGGACGCCTGCAGTCCCAGCTACTTGGTAGGCTGAGGCCATAGAATCACTTGAGCCCAGGAGTTTGAGGTTGTTGTGAGCTATGACTCCACAGTACTCTACCGAGGATGACAAAGTAAGACTCTGTCTCAAAACAAACAAACAAGCAAACAAACTAAAAAAGTCTGCTGTGTTTTTCAGAATGGCTTTGCACTCCCACCATCAGTGTTAAGGCCCAGCCCCTTCGAAGGGTGCTTGTGGGAATACTTAAGGAAGGAGTCATATCTTGAGATATGCTTGCATTACTAGTAATAAAGATTTTATAAGTTTGAAACCAATATTCAATTATTAATTGTTAGTAGATTAGAAATATTATTGGGACTAGGGAAGAGAGTCTAGACAAAGGGAGACAGTTCTGGGGATTCGATTCAGACCCATTTTCCTGACCCTCAGCACAAAGTGTGAGATCTTGTCACTTTAATATTTCTGCAGCCTGGTGTGTTGTACACCCCCCTCCCCTTGCAGCTGTAGGGAAGAAGGGTGTGCCACCTCCTGAGCCCCGCTGCTCTTAAAACTATCTCTTTGTCTGTGTCTATTATTTCTCTATGGTAATTTTCTATGACTCTCATTAATAAATTATACTAATACTTTTCCGGTCTCCTGGCACCACCAGGCCTCTAGGAAGTAAACCCACTGTGTGTCAAGGCTGGTCCCTGACACCCCTTCCCAGCTCCCCCAGTTTCAGGTCAGAGTCTTATGGTGTAGGCTTTTCCATGGGTGTATTGATGTCTCCTTGCATTTTAATTTGCATAACAGGGGGTGATTGATGACTCTGGACATTTCTGTAGGTGCTGATCTGCCATATTATCTTTTTGTGTGTGTTTTTTTGTAGAGACAGAGTCTTCACTTTATCACCCTCAGTCGAGTGTGGTGGAGTCATAGCTCATAGCAACCTCCAGCTCCCGGGCTTAGGTGATTCTCTTGCCTCAGCCTCCTGAGGAGCTGGGACTACAGGCACGGGCCACACCGCCCGGCTAACATAGTGAAATGTTTTAATCAGATGAATGTTCAAATTAGTTACCACTTTTTCCACTGTCTCGTTTGGGAGCTCACCATTAGTTTTGAGTATTCTCTTTATTTCCTGATGTAAGTCTTTTCTCAGATATTTGTTTTCCTTCTCCTAAGAGCACATTGCCTTGCAATAGCAGACATTTTAAACTTAGTCACAGTTCTACTTATCAGGCATTTCTTCCACCAATTGTGCTTTTGATGTTGTTTTTAAAGAAATCCTTGCCTAACCTACCAGGTCACAAAAAAACCTCTTCTGTATTTTCTTCTATGCATTTTCTACTTTTAGATTTTATACTTACGTTTACGATCCATTTAGACTTCATTTTTATATTACATGTGGGGCAAAGCATGGTTTGAATTTTTTTTTTTACACGTGAATAACCAAATGTTCCATAGCTATTTGTCAAAAAGACTATGATTTCTCTACAGAACTCCCTTTTCCCCCATTGTCCAATCCATCGTACAGGTGAGCACATGTCTATTTCTCTCTATTCTGTTCCTCTGATCTGTTTGTCTAATTTATACCAAAGGTACACTCTCCTGATTATGGTAGCTTTATAATGAGTAAGTCAAGAAATCAGGTAGTATTAGTCCTCTACCTTTCTTCTAAGCTGTTGTGGTTCCTAGTGGTACTTTGAATCCTCCTACACATTTTAGAATCATTCTGTCAGTTTTGATTTCTGCCATAAAAAAGTCATCTGGAATTTTGATTGAAATTGCTTTGATTCAGTTTCAGGCAAACTGGCCCCTTTTGAGCCTGCTGACCCCGCGCACAACACAGCTCTTTACTGCAATGTTTTGTTACCTTCTGCACACAGATGTTTTGCGTATTTTACCAGATTTATCCTTATTTATTTCATTCTTTAATGTTTTTGCCAACGGTATTGTTGCTTTAATTTGATTTCCAATTATTTGTTCCAAATATATAAGAAACCCAGTTGATTTTATTGATTTATTAATCGATGGAGGATGTTGAGTTGTGCTCTGCAAATCTGTTAAAACAAAAGTTGGTTCCAGTAGCTGCTTTTTATAAATTCTTTTAGATCTGCTATAAAGGTGATCATACCATCTGTGAACAATGAAAGTTTTACTTCTTCCTTTCTAATACAGACACCTCTTTTTCTTTTTCTTACCTGATTGCTCTGGCAGAAACCCCTAGTCTGAAGCTGATGGAAAGGTGAGAGTGGGTATTTTATCTTGTTCTTGTTCTTTGCCTTTTACCTGTAAGCATGGTGCTGGCTATAGTTTTGCAGAGATGAGCTTTATCAGATTAAAGGAGCTTTCTTTAATTCCTAGTGCATTAAGAGTTTTTATCCTGCATTTTGCTGGATTTTTGTCAAATGTTTTCCTGTGTCCACTTGCATAATTACACATTTTTTTTTTTGGTTTGTCAAAATGATGAATAGCATTGACTGATTTTTAAATGCCAATCTACCTCAGCATTCTTGATAGAAACTCAGCTTAGTCATGATGTATTTTTAATATGCAATGCGGATTCTACTGGTTAAAATGTAATATTTTTTGTATTTTTGTTCATGAGAATGTTGGTGTATAATTTTTTTTTGTAATGTCTTTGCCTAGTTTTTGTATCAGGGTAATGCTGGGCTCATAAAATGAACTGGGGACTCTCCCTTCATTTTCAATTTCTAAAAGAACTGATATAAAATTGGTGCTATTTCTTCTTTACATTTTTTGGTAAAATTTACTAGTGAAATTATTAAGGCCTAGAATTTTCTTTGTGGGAAACTTTATAACTCAAATTTAGAACTCAAGTTTCTAATGGAAATGATAATTTTAAGTTATCTATCTTTTCTTGAGACTACTTTGCTAGTTTTTGTTTTTTAAGAAATTTATATCTAATTTGTTAAATTTATTGAGATAAAGTCATTCATTGTATTTTCCTGTTATTCTTTTAATCTCTGTAGAAACCTTAGTAATGCTGTCTGCTTCCTTTACTCTTTTATTGGTAAAATGTATCATCTCCTTGTTTTTAAACCATTCTGGCTGGAGGTTTATCAGTTTTTCTGATTTCTTCAAAAAACTAGCCATAGATTTTTATTCTCTTTCTCTTAGTTTTCTATATTTTCATTTTTGCTGTGATATTTATTATTTCTTTTCTTCTACTTACTTTGAATTTCATTAGCTCTTCTTTTTCTAGTTTCTCAAAGTGGAAACATACACCATTTATTTGAGAACTTTTTTTATTTTTCTAATGTTGACATATTGCTCTAAATATGCCCCCCTCCAAATACCACATTAGCAGTATTCCACCAATGTTATTATATAGTGTTTCCATTTTTGTCCAGTTAAGAATGTCTTTCTGTTTCCTTTTGATCTTTTCTTTGATGCATGGATATTATTCACTTTCCAGATATTCAGGGATTTTCCAGATATCTAGCTGGTTCTGATTTAAACTTAACTCATTGTGCTCAGGGAACATACTCTGTAAGAATTCTATTATTTTAAATTTATTGAATAATTTTATGATGCTGAATATGGTGAAGAATTTTGGTAAAAAGTTTATGGGCGTTTGGAAGAGTGTGTATTCTACTGTTTGTTGGGTGGGTTTTTCTACAGTGGTCAAGGAGGTCAAGTTGGTTGGTAGTGTTGTTTAAATCCTTTATATCCTTAAGGACTTTCTCTTAAGTTTATTTATCAATTATTGAGAGGGAGGGATTGAAATATTCTAGTACAATAGCAGATTAAGTTTTCCTACTTTTTTTACTATTTTTCAATAAGTGACATTTTTCTGATTCCCTACATGACTGATAATCTTTGATTAAATGTCTGGCATTTTGAATTTTAACTTACTGGTCCCTAAATATTTTTGCATTTCTATATTTGAGCCTTGTTCTGAAACACAGTTAAGCTTTTTGTAAAGAGTGTGGTTCTTTAGAATTAAAATTGATTAGGTGAGACTGCTAGTCGATCTCGGAATAATTATTCCGTTATCCTGAGATGAGATCCGGCCGAATATCCTGCCCACTGTCCTGTGAATGAGTCGGCGCTCCCGTCCAGCTGGTGGACACGCGGTGTGCAGACCCTGTGGCTGGTTGGCTCTGGGCCGCGTGTTTCCTCAGACGCGCAGGTGGTGGGAACACAGCCGACCACCCGAGGACGGCCTCTGCAGCCCGGCTCTGCTCCCCGCAGCTCCGCCTACACGCCTGTCCCTCCCTGCAGGCTCCCAGCGCTCACCACGTCCCGCTACTTCTCTTTGTGCTGCAACCGGAATCACCTCTCAGGACGGCGAGGTGTTTGTGGGGCCGCTGCACCTGCCCCTCCGCGTCAGGGATCCCCTTCCTTCTTTGTCTGACGTCTAGTGTCTTGTAAATTATCAGTTCCTGAATTTTGTTCATCTTTTGGCTGTTTCAAGAGACAGGACAAATTCGGTTCCTGGGACGGATTCTGCCTCGGCTATAGAGGAGGTCTGGAATCAGTCACGTGGAGGTGTGGGTGGAGGGGGAGGGTCTTATGTCCACGTGGGACCCCAGGTCACGTGGAGGTATGGGTGGAGGGGCGGATCTTATGTCCACGTGGGACCCCGGGTCACGTGGAGGTGTGGGTGGAGGGGAAGGGTGTTACGTCCACGTGGGACCCGGGTCACGTGGAGGGGTGTGTGTGTGTGTGGGGGGCTCTCACGTCCACGTGGGACTCCATTCGCCCACTGAACTCTGCTAGGCACAACTGGACTAAGCCATTCTGCTCAATTTTTAAAGCCAGTTTTCAATTTTGTAAAAAATAATTAAGTACACTAAGTAACATTATCCCTAAACGCCCTGATTTGGGCAGCTGTAAGCTGCAAAGCATGGCAGTGTGCAGATCCCCTAGGGAAGGTCTGCGGCTTCCCCCAGGCCCCGGCTGGGCCAACTGCTGTGACGTCCAGGTGTACCCAGGTCTCCAGTGGAGATCTGCTCTTACACACCAGGGGCGGATAATCCATTCCGATTAAAGCGTAAGGGAAGGAGAAATGTTGCTTCAGTATCCAGGGCCTCAGCATGCCCTGCCCCAGGTCCCCACGTGGGACGCTGAAAGTTGCTGTGGAAGGAGAAGCAGACGAGGCTCCTTCTCCCGCAGTTGTCCCATCGGATCCCTGAATGTCCTGACGCGTGGTTGATGAAACCACAGGAAATGAAACAAAAGTTCCCAGGGCCCCGGCCCTCTTCACTGTTCCAGCTGGAGTGACATCCCTATGCATTCTCTGGCCATTCTGCGTCCAGATCTGTTTGGCCATAGGGAGACCGACATGACATTTGTCCACTTTCATCTTGGAGGAGGACACATGGCATTTCTCCACTTTACTCGGAGAAGACGCCTCTGCACGGGTAGTTTGCTTCATTGGCCTTAACTTTCAGATCTCGAGATGGTGGGCCAGGATTTATGTCCATCGAGGCGGCTCCTCTTACTCTGGGACTGAATTTAATCTTCTTGTAAAAGCACCACCCACCACTTAACTTATATATTTTTTCCCTGTCAGTTAGAAAAGTATTTCAGAACCTCCACTGCAAATATTAATCATGTCAATATAACCCTTTTCCTATCAAACTTATTTTCTACAACTTGTCAGAAAAATTGTTGGCTAAGTCGTAAGTCCGATGCCTGTGCTAATTTACTCTTAATAAATTCATGTGGGAACATTAGTGGCAGAAGGGCCCAATTTAATCCTCATCTTCTAGAATCCTTAATGCTTAAGTTCCCATTTCCATGACCCATATTTCACCAAGTGCTTGGCTTGCTTGCTGGCATCTTCTGCCCCAAGTTGAATTAATGAAGCCTCTATCCTGGCAGGTGACCTTCAGTAAGTATGGTTTCTCATTTTCTACCCACTTAAAGTTTAATAGAAAGTGTTCCTCTGTGGTGCTGTTAAATGCATCTACTTGGCTTAGAGCTTAGAAATAATTTAGAAGGTGGGTACAGTAACACAGGTACCATTTTAGAAGATTGAGATATAATTAAATACAATAAAGTATATACATTCTAGGTGTTCGGTTTAATAAATTTTGACAACCGTCTACCCCTGTGTAACCATACCCAATACGAGCCTCACAACATTTCTATCCCGCAGAAAGTTCCGTTGCACTCTTTCCCGTCAATTCCCATGCTGGCCTCATACCCACAATCTTATTTTCATCCCCACATGCTCAGCGGCACCCCTGTGTGGTTCACCAGCTCCGCCCCGGGTAGGTGGTCTGCTCATTAGCCTGCTGCCTCTATCCCCTTGTGGGCACTCCACCTTTATCCATCTGCTCTTCTGTCAACAGACAGGTGGGATTTTTCCAGTTTGGGGTACCTGTACACTTTCTTATATAGATCTTTGTATTGAGGTGTTTTCAAGCGTTAGTAGATTGGAGGGGAATTGCTGTTAGATTTTTGTTCATAATTTCCAATTTGGACCTGGCTCAGAGGGACAGCTCATTTCTGCTCCATGTGGTGTAGACTTGGGCCTCCTGAAAGCTGGAGGGCCTTGTACTTGGGTATGGAATTACCGAGAGGCTCCCTCACTGCCTATGTGGTGGTTGATGCTCGGTGGCCAGGGTCTTAGCCAAAACACATTGATGTGGTCTCTTGTTGAGGATGCTCAGCCCCCTTACAGCCTGGTGGCTCGATTCCAAGAATAGGACTCAGAGGGGAACAAGGCAGCAGTGCGTGACACTCTCGTGACCACTCAGAAGTCACCCACTGTCATTTCTGCTGTATCGTGTTGGTTGAGTCTGCCACAGAATTGCCCTGTCTTTAAAGGTAGAAGGAAAATAGAGTCTGAATAGTTGTGTGCTCTCAAAATTCACAGGTTGAAATTCTCCAAGGCAATGGTGTTAGGAGGTGGAACCTTTTTGAGAGACGATTTCGTCATCCAGACAGAGTCCTCATTTGGGGGACAATGAGCTTATAAAAGAGACCCCCAGAGAGCTAGCTTTCCCCTTCTATAGTGGGGAGGCACAGTTTTTGAATTAAGAGGACCCTCAACAGATACTGTGCCTGCTGGTGCTTTGACGGGAGGCTTCCCAGCCTCCAGAAATGCCACCAATGTCTGCTGTTTATAAGTTACCCAGTCTGAGATATTTTTTATTGTAGCCTAAACAGACTAAGACATGGGCTAAGACTTAGCCCCTACCACTCAACCTGAACATTGCCAACATCACCTTGTAAGAATTATACATACAATATACTAGTTTTTTAGTCATCTTTGGAAAGTACAATCTTCCACAAAGTTTCAAGAGGTGCTATCCTTCTGTAGGGCAATGTATATTAAAAACCTCAAAAATACAGGTATCTTGGGATGGCCCCTGTGGCTCAGTGAGTAGGGTGCTGGCCCCATATACAGAGGGTGGCGGGTTCAAACCCAGCCACAGCCAAAACTGCAAAAAAAAAAAAAAAAAGGGTATCCTTTATCCCAATCATCTTGCTTGTATATTGTCCAAAGGACATTATGACAAATGGTTTATGTACAAAGGTTTATATACAAAGATATTTGTAACAATGGAAACAATTAAAAACATGCGAATGCAAATATGAAGTTATTTCAGGACAGGGTTTAATAGTCTGCAATACTTTTTTATGAAAGGTGGAACCTAATTCCCCTCCCCTTGAGTGTGGGATGCAGTAAGGAGTGACTTGGACAGGAGAAACAGGACGCCGTTGTGTGTGACCCTGGAGACTCTGAGACTGGTCCTTGCTTTCTCACAGGCCTCGCCCTCTCTCTTTCACTTTGCAGAAGTCTTTTGCCTATTTATTTATTTATTTTTAAATCATAGCTGCGGACATTAGTGCAATCATGGGGTACAATGTGCTGGCTGCATATACAACCTGAAATATTTTCATCCAACTGTTTGACATAATCTTCATGAGATTTTCTCTTTTATTGTATGAAAACATTTGTAATCTGCATTTAGTAGGTTTCACCTGTACCCTTCTAAGATGCACCATAAGTGTGATCCCACCATTTACCCTCCCTCCACCCCAACCTCTTCCACCCATCCCCTCCCCTCCTCTCCTCTCCCTTGCCCCTTTCCCCATATTCTTGTGCTATAATTGGGTCATAGCTTTCATATGAAAGCTTAGCCCAAGTGCCCATCGATCCACAAATGGATTAATAAATTGTGGTACATGTATACCATGGAATAATATGCAGCCTTTTACCTTATTATTGGAAGGCTCTGCATGGTGAGGAACTGAGGTCGCTGCACAGCCAGGTTAGGAAGCCGTGCTGGAAGTTGATCCTGAAGCCTCAGTCCAGCCCACAGATCACGACAGTCCAGCTCAACGACAGGGCAGAGCCCACACGGGTGCTGAGCAGCTGCTCCTAGAGTCTCACCCCTCAGAACTACATGAGACAATGCAAGTTTGCTGTTTTAAGCTTCTGAGGTTGGGGAATAATCTGTGACGCTGCCGTAGGTACCTAATCTATGTTGCTACATTCCACAAGTGTGACAGAGCTACAGAAAACAGCATTTTATATGAACAGCCCATGACGTGGAGGTACGCTACACACTCTCACGTTAGCATTAGTGACACACACTCACTCAGTGTGGGAAATAGCTCAATTAGACGGAAAGATCAAAGGGAAAAAGCGTTTAATACCTGATGGATTATTAGAGTGGTGAAGAATTAAGCCTTTATCACTTGATCTAAGATTGAATTGCACTCACTAGCTGTGTAACCATATTATGGTTGTATAACCAACCGGTTATTGATGTCTCACGTCTCTAATCCTCCATTTACTCATCTTTATAAATAAACTAATAACATTACTTATTTCATGAGGCCCGGGGAGGAATGAATAAATAATATAGAGAAGGATGTAGTTCTCAGATTGTGAAAAGTATTTAACAAATGATAGATAACTTTTGGTATTATCATAATTACCATATGGCCTTTCTATAATTCACATTTTTTAACAAGTGAACAGTTTATTAAGAATTAAACAAAGGTATGATGTGATACAATACAAGCAAGACACTCAAGATAGGTATAATAGTACTACTCACACAAAAACTTAAATTTCACCTCAAAAAAAAATCACAAGACAAAAGAGAAAGCAATTTCACTGTTATAAAGTAAGATATTTCATGCAAAGTATTAACTCTGCCCCCCACAAAGCCCAACCTCCCAACAAACAAAAAACTATCTGGGAATACTGCTATGCTAACATATTAACCAGAGTATAATCATTCATAGGAAAAAAGTAATTAAGCAATGAATTAAATGACATAACATAGTTCAAACTATCATAATCATAGACCACAATGATTTTATAAGACAAGCAATTCCAGAAATCTTATAAACAATAAAAAAAGAAGAAATATTTCAATATCATTCCACTTGATCTGGATACATCTGATATTGAAATTGGAGAAAATATATTGTTATAAAGGGAAATTACAAACATCTTTCACTTATAGATGAGGATGCAATATCTTAAACAACATATTGACAAGTTGAATTAAAAAATTAATGTTTAAGTAATGTACTTTGGTCAAAAATGAATCCAATTTATATGAAAGTTAGTCACTATTTTATTTTCTTTTTTATTTGTTGTTTTCTTTCCCTCGCCCCCTCCCTCCTTCTCTGTCTGCTCTCTCCTTCCCCCATGCCCCACTATGTCATTGATTGTCATTAATTGTCCTCAAATCAAAGTTGAATACATAGGATTCATGCTTCTCAATTCCTGTGATGTTTCACTAAGAATAATGTGTTCCACCTCCATCCAAGTTGCTACAAACACTGCAAAGTCTCCATTATTTTTGGTGACTGAGTAATATTCCATGTTATACTTATACCATAGCTTACCAATTAACTCCTGGGTTGAATTCACATTTTTTGATATATATAATATTTACATTATTTTACCACTATTGAAATTGCTCTTTAAAGTATTTCCTACAATATTCTTTTTTGTAACCTTTGTTACAAAGAGGTTTGTAACCTTTTGTTGATATACAATGTTCCTTTTCTGCATTTCTCTTAGTATCCTAGCTGATGATATTGCAATAGAGACTGCCGACAAATGCTATACTTAGTCCTTGAGCATTTATATCCTTGAGTTCCTAGCATCACAGAATAAAGTAGCAATAATTTCTTAAAACTAATTCTGAGAAGGACACCAGAGTTTCAAATAATAATTTTCATCCATGAGGCTATGTGTTAAGAGTATAATCTATACTGAAGAAGTACAGCAACCAGCAGACTTACTGGATACAGAAAAGTGAATATAAAACAAACAACATTTTTGAAGTCTAAATACTTCTTAAAAATTTTACTTGGTGATCCTGCAATTCCTCTACTAGGTTTATATCCAAAAGACCACAAATCACTTTATAACTAATATATTTGCACCAGAGTGTTCATTGCAGCTCAGTTCATTAATATCCAAGACATGGAAGAAGCTCAAGTACCCATCAACCCCTGAATGGATTAATAAATTGTGGTATATGTACACAATGGAACATTATGCAGCCTTTAAAAAGATGGAGACTTTACCTCTTTTACGTTTACATGGATGGAGCTGGAACATATCCTACTTAGTAAAGTATCGCAAGAATGGAAGAAAAAATATCCAGTGTACTCAGTACTATTATGAAACCAATTTACAATCACTCATACTTTCATATGAAGAATAGATCCCAACTATGGCCCAGGATGAAGGAGAGAGGAGGGGGAGGTCAGATCAAGGGAGGGCGAATGGTGCATAATGCAAGGGCACATGTCAGATCTATTAGGAGTATAGATGTCTTAAGAGTACAAATGTCTTAACGCAATAATTAAGTAAACAAGATGAGGTATATATTAACCAGTGTGATGTAAGGTTCCTAATTCTATATGAAATCAGCACATCGTACCGCATAAATGCATTAATATATACATCCTCTATGTATTTATGATTTAATAAAAAAAAATTTTACTCGGTAGACCAGGGGACCACCCTCTTTGTTAGAAGCTTGACTTTCTAGACACAGACAAGATGCTGTCATATGTAACCTCCCTCAGCTGTTTGAAAGGTTAAGCCATAGCCACTGGGGGCGGCCCCTGTGGCTCATCAAGTAGGGTGCCAGCCCCATATACTGAAGGTGGCTGGTTCAAACACGGCCTTGGCCGAACTGCAAAACAGAAAAATAGCTGGGTGTTGTGGTGGGTGCCTGTAGTCCCAGCTGCTCAGGAGGCTGAGGCAAGAGAATCGCCTAAGCCCAGGAGTTCTGTGACAATCTGCTCCTGCTTTTGACTTATGGGGTTGGTGCATCTGAGCAGAGCAGAGGCTTAGACCATTAGGGTTGGATGGATCTTAGCTCTTCCTTACGCCCAAGTCCTCAAGTTACAAGTAAGGAACTGGCAAATCAGGTACACGGCCAGCTTGTGCACAATGGCAGTCCTGGAGAGAAAGCAGCCTGTGGACAGCTCGGTCCCCGCTGAGCTCCTTGGAGAACGAGCTCTAGCATCTCCTTCTGGAAAATGTAGGCAGAACATGCAGCAAATCTCCTGGGCCATGGGACAGTTTACTGAGCAAGGCGTCCCTCCACACAAATTCCATTAGGCCTGGTGGACTTGGCGTGAGTATTCTTGTAATATTACACAGACTTTATTCTGACTTTTAAAAAAATTCTGCCATGTGTAAGGACTCCCATGTCCACCAATATTGTCGTATAAAAGAACACATTGTTAATGTTTCCTGCTTTTCTCTTAATCAGAACTGAGAAGTGCCATAAATGTGTGGATAATACTTACCTCCTAATTCTATAAATCCAACTGTTCATAAGATTTTTAAAATAAAAATTGCACACAAATTAAAAACAAGCCTTCTTTAATACATGTGAAGATACTCTACTTAGGTTGCCTAAGCAAATCCAATTTTAGAAATGTAATTTCAGAAACAAAAATAAATGAGCCAAGAGTATGAACAGTTTATTGGTTATCATTTTTGCATCTGAAAGCAGCTATGACAAAACATGTTTAATAAACCTTTTCATTGTGCAATTGAGCTTCCCATGAGTTCTATGGGGCAACATTTAATCCACTCTTTGGCAATAATGAGGACGTGACAGAATTGGTTCTGGTCTGCCAGGGACTAGTGTGGAGTCCCAAATTGATCTTCCTTCTTTTGATTTAAATTTATTCCTGCCTCACTCTGTTTTTAATCTACTGATTTCAAAATGCCTTGCTGAAATCAAGATCCTTTGTACCAACAGCTCTGAGGTTATGTCACTCCAAGTGCGTCTGTCAAAGCCCAAAACACCAACATGTGAGTTTGCACCTCTCTGAGTTTTAACGATTAGCACTTGCGCTGGGACCACTTTTGTTTTTGTTTTCTAATTGACAGATAATAACGAGGTTTGATTTGAAATAACTGATTCCTGCCCTTTTGTTGTGATGTTTCTGCTTATTTATTGGCTCATAACAACTTTTCAGGGAATTGGTTGCAATGAAGAACTTGGTAATGCTAGGGGGAATTTGATTTTTCTACATAAAATGTGTTCTCACCGATATTTTAGGGATTACCTCTGTGGCCTGCATTGTGTCGCAAATTTCTCCCCACGAACCAGGCTGTAAGGAGCCTTCCCCACACCTCTGCACCATCTTGGTACCTCTATGCTCAGCTACTTCCGATTTCCATTTGGTGACATTTGTCCTTCACTTTAACAGGCTTTCACCATGGTTGGTGTTCAAACTCCAAACTCTGTGTCCCATGGAGGAAGCTGTTAAATGCTCGGCTCACATGTTCCTTCCTTCATCCTCTTACTGGTGAAGGATCAGCTGAGGACCCGGGGGGAAGGAGCGTCCTTCTCCATCTGCCCCATTTCGACCCACGAGGGCTGGTCTGAGCTCCATCCCTGACTCCTCTCACACCTGGACTTCTGCCTGGTTTCCATGCTGACAATTGAAGGGGGGAATGAATGTCCTTAGAGGAAACGTAGTTATTAGAAAAGTTGCAGTAGAAATGTAGATTTCACTAAGTTGTTGTTTTCTGCTTTCAAGGATCAGATCACCTCTAGATTATGCCAACCTTTAGTTACTTTCCAGTACCTTCAAAGGATTGTTTTATTATATTTTATACAAAGATTTTTATTATTATTAGCTAGAGAGTTCAATGCAAGGAAGAATTTTATTATTGGAACAATTTATTATTATTCCTAATATAGTCACTATAATGTCTGTGCATAAAATATAGTTTTATTGATATAAGAAATACAGTGTATTCTATACTACTTATAGTCTACCAAGTCAGCACAAATGCTGAATTAGTGAAAACTTTACCATTGCTTCCAGGGGAAATACAGAGGTGGGTTTCTGTGGGTCTTTGTTTTCATCAGCCAATCAATACCTAATTTTGTCTTATGTTTGTTTGAAGATATCATATTTATTATGTATTTTTGATTCATAACACTGAACTCTCCGCCACCAGCTCTGTGGCCCATGAGGCATTACTCACATGCGGTAACTCATGCCTGATTGGGGTTTGGCAAGTATTTTCCCATAAAGCGCAGCCTAGTATTTCCGGTATTTCTGTGCTGAGCAATTCCAAGCAGCATTTCAGCATTATGCTTGGAGGCCCCTTTAAACAGCAAAATTACAAAAAAAAAAAAAATCACAAAAAACGTGGCACCAAAGAGACCACACGAAAAGGACCTTCTACCTAGTAGGGAAACTGAAAGGGGAGGCAGAATGCTGCCTTGCTCCAGCTCACCTGGGAACTTGAACTTGGAATCACTCAAATACCTGCAGCCTTGAGCATGCTCGTGAATGACCAGCAAAGTAAGGCAAATATTGATTTGGGGTTATAAATGAATTTTAGTGAGTTCAGTCTTCTTCTGCACTTAGTTTTTCTCTTCATATCGGGTAATTTTTTCTGTTTTTACAACGTCTAATTTTTTTGTTAATGCCGTTCAGTAGAAAGTTCCCACAACTCAAAGTGGAGAATTTTTTTCAACATAGGGGACTCTTCTTGGCTACAACATGCTTTAATCTGTAAAGGTTACATAAACTTCTGCTTTATAGCTCCGACTTTCCTTCTCATGTTTATGTCTTTGAACACATTCTTCATGGTTGTTTTGAAGCCTTGTGTGCTGACTCCACAACTCTGTTGTTTCTGGGTCTGTTTCTACTGACTTAGTTTTTTCCTTGTAATGAGCAGAACACAGTTTTCTGTTTCTTCCCCTTTCTGTTTATTTTTGGTCGGATTCCAGACATCGTGTGGTCTGTGATTTTGAGTTACAAATGCTGTTATGCTGCTTGGAAATGTGTTGAACTTGGGCAGGCACATAGCCCAGCGCCTGCCTTACCTGTGGGCCAGCTTCACAGCCCAGCGCCTGCCTTACCTGTGGCCAGCTTGACCCTCTGGCACCTTTGGTGTTCTGCATTTCTTAGGATGTGTCTGAACAGTCTCTACACTATGGCTATTTTACCTCCTTTTTTTCTTTTTGGGTGACTTATATATCTTTCCTGATTCTGTGGGGAGTACAAAATGCCCTGTGTCCTCAACAGGTTATGTCTGTACTGGTTGCTGGGAACTCAAGAGATTCCCACTTCCACGTGGGGATTTTTCAGCTTGTATCTAAGGTAATTATTCAGAATCTGCTAGTAATTCTTTTCTGAGATTCAAGGGATTTTCAGCTCCTGGCACGGACAAAGGAGCGTTCAAAGACTCACGGGAGCTTTTCTCCCTCAACTCAAATACAGGTTGAATATTCCTCATCCAAGATGCTTGAACAAGAAGTGTCTTGGGCCTCAATTTTTTTCAGGTTTTGGAAGATTTGCGTTGTGCTTACTGGTTGAGCATCCCAAACTGGAAAACCCAAGATCCCTAATGCTCCATTGAGCATCTCTTTAGAGTATCGGGTTGGTTGGTGTTCAGAAACTTGAGAATTTTGGAGCATTTCAGATTTTGGATTTTCAAAATTGGGATGCTCAACCCATATTCTTCCCTATGAATTCCAGCCGCCTTTGCTTCCCTTGAGTACAACTCCCTCCTTGAGTACAATCTCCTCAATTCAGTAAGACCTCAGTGTTCTGCAGCTGCCTGAGTTTCCCCTCCTGGAACTGAGATCTGGAGTGGCCTGTGGGAAGAAAGGGGTGATAGAAATTACCTGCTTAAGGATGGCGCCTCTGGCTCAAGGAGTAGGGTGTCGGCTCCATATATCAAGGTGGTGGATTCAAACTCTGCCCTGGCCAGAAAAAAAAAAACAAAAAAACCCCCAGAAATTACCTGCTTGTTCCCTTCTGTTAGGGAGCAGAACTCTGTGCTGACACGTGTTGTTCAATGTTATATACATGATACACACATATTTCATACACTTTGTCAAGTATTCTAGCTGTTCATGGTGGGTTCATGGGTGGACATATCCATAGACGTTAATTTTATCTGGAAATAAGCATATGCCCCTCTAGTAAATATTTAAAATTTTTATCCTGTTTACATAAAGTATAATAATTTTTTAGGTGGTTTTCCGCATACTCTTCCCTGAACATGTCAGCACTTCTCCACTAGCCTGCACAGCTGCCGAGTCTTTGTGCCCACGCTGTGCCATCCCCCTTCAACTCATCCGGTCTTGTTCATGTCCTTGGCAATCCTTCCATCTTCACCCCCAACGTGACCCCACACGTACTGTAGGATCGGAACCTCGGCTGATTTTTGATAGTCTCACATCTTACCCCAATTACCACTCACACAAAGTTAGATTCCCTTGCAAAGGAAGGACAGGCCACTGCTCTCAGGTCAGCTTCTCGGCCATCAGCCCCAAGGGAGAGGCAATGCTTCTCGCACAGACTTCAGGGAGACGGCTTGGTGCCGATTCTTTCTCAGAAATTCACCTTCCCCGGGTTAGGAGGCTCCACCGATAATACACACTGGGGCAGTTCTCTCCCACAGTGAGGACACGTCCCGGTGAGGAGCTAATGAGGATCTGAGGGGCGTCACTGTGATTCTTCAGGCTGCTCTTGAAATGAGTAGAACCTGTGTGCATGTCTGCTGTCCTCGGGATTTCTGGGCAGAGGACGCATTCCTCTTTGGGGGACTCATCCTCCATGATGACAGTTCCCAGACCTGCTGGATCTGCTTGCCGTCTCCTCCTGCTCATCCCCGGTGTGGGCCCTGCCCTGGTGCTACAGAGCTCTGTGGGGAGCACGGCAGAGGGGAAGCACGTCTGTGGGGAGCAGGGCAGAGGGGAAGCACGTCTGTGGGAGCCTGGCAGAGGGGAAGCACGTCTGTGGGGAGCAGGGCAGAGGGGAAGCACGTCTGTGGGGAGCCTGGCAGAGGGGAAGCACGTCTGTGGGGAGCAGGGCAGAGGGGAAGCACGTCTGTGGGGAGCCTGGCAGAGGGGAAGCAGGACTTCTTTGTTGGAGGAAGCTGAATCTCCAGAAAACAAAATGGGCAAAGGCAGAGTGACAGGAACATTCAGGTCTGTTAAGGGACACGAATCAACCACCCTGTGTTCACGGAGGACAGTGGCTCTGGAGGCTGGGGAGAGGGAGGATGTGTTGGGAGCTTTTCCACGTCACTGAGGGTTGAGATTAGAAAGACTGCAATGCCCAGCAGGTAGGTGTGGTCTGTTTTAGGATCTTTGAGGAGGTGGATTTTGAAAAGGAAGGAACGAATCTGCCTGGAATCTGTGGAGGGGGTGCAGGACACGCAGGTGGGGGACAGAGCCGAGAGCAGACTGTGAAGCAGGTTTCCACATTGGAAATGAAGGAATTTAACTGCCTTGCCCCGGAGACTTCAGCAGCAGGTCCCCGAGAACCAGTTACTACACCACCCAATCATTCCAGTGCGGGCCTTAGTCCACTTCAGAGGCCATGCTGCTGCACTGTTAAATTAAGATCAAGGTGAAGCCAGTTGAAGACAATCCTTCCTGTCCGCCAACTTGTCCACAGAAGTGTAAAAGTATCAGAAGCAGGAAAGTGTTTTCAAGGCCGTTCAAGGAGCTGGGGGCTAACCGTGAGGATGGGTATGGACGGAAGTGTTAAAATGGACAACTGAATAGACCAAATAGGACAATTAAAATCAGAGAGAAATTGTTCAAGGTCACATGGGCCTGGGAAGCAGGCAGGACAGACAAAGGCGATGTAGGGTTGCATCTGCAGATGGTCACCGTGGCCCTGTGTTTATTCACTTGGCTTTTACTGAGCGCCAAGCCTTGCACTTGGCATTGAGACATCAAGATGCCTCACAGAGAAGCCAGTGCCCTCCAGCTGTCCTTGCTGAGAGGAATGAGCACACAGACAGGTTGATGGACGGCCCGCAGGTGCGCAGAGCTTTCAGAGGTGACAGGATGCTGGGCACTGTGGCGCAGCACCCGTGCAGACCAGGACAGGGCAGAGGGGCAGCGTGCCCCCACGGGCTCCTAAGAGCAAGTCTGACTCCTCTCCTGCTTCTCTGCACGGGACAGTTTCATGAGATCTTCCCTGTCCTGTAGGAGTCTGGGCCTGGTGCCCTGGGAAGGTGAAGCCTTCCCTTGGGAACAGTGTCCCTGCAGTAAAAGTCACGGAGACGTCATCCTCAGGGTATGTTTTGATACCTGCATTCGCGAGAGGGTGAGAGTGGGACACCCCAGCCTGGCTTAGACTGTTGGGCTTCTGTGGCCCCGAGGAGAGGCGCAGGACTGCGTTTCTGCCAAGTCAGAGGTGAATGCCCTGCCTCTTTAGTACCTCACTTAATCTGCAATTTTATTTTAACCTCAGAGTATCTGATGTGATCTATGCTCTTAATTCTCTCTTCCCAACATTTCCCTCCAGCAGGGGGTCTTGCCCAGCTCTGTGGAGTCTCCCTGACACAGAAATCTGCTCGTCTCTGGAGGTCCCCACTAACTGACTCAGGCGGTGAGTTTGGGACCCTGCTCCCTCCCCTTCGGGCTGGGAGTGCTCACTTCTTCCTGGGTGCTGTGGGCCTTGGCTCTTGAACAATACAAAAGTAAAAATCTATAGTCTCATATTTTAATGTTATTAATCCTAGTTCTCTAAACTGCCCTCCTTGCGGGGGCAGTCTGGGCACTCTTGTCCACTGGGAGGGACACTTTGGTCTTTGTGTATGGCAGGCCTTCAGCGTGTCATTCCCACTGCACCACAGATGTCCCTGGGAAAGCACTGTTGGCTGTCTGCGGCCTGCTCTGAAAAGCACTGGGTCTTACACTGGTTCTGAGAATTCTGCCAGGCTCTGGAGGTCCCCACTAACTCACTCAGGCGGTGAGTTTGGGTCCCCGCTCGCTCCCCCTGGGCCCTTAGTCTGTGGGCTGGACCATTGTTGAGCCCTTAGCTAAACTTCCAGCATTTTCAAGAGTTGCATCATCAACATCAGTTACTGCAGCTAGAAATTCATTAATTCAGCCACGTAATAACCATTCTTCCAGGGCTCACATGACCGGCACCGGGCGAGGCGTCTGCTGTGTATGCACGCTGGTGGCTTGCAAGGAGCTCACAGGCCAGTGGGGACCAGTCAGAGAAGATGCCCCATGCCGGTGACAGGCCAAGAGCAGGGCCCTCATCTGCAGGGGATGACCTGGGAAATGTCCCACGGGGCTTGAGGACAGTTCTCTATGCTGCTCATTCACAAAGCGCAGACAGGCCTCTCCCCAGGAGTCAACTAGATGTCACAGGAAAGGGTGGGGATGAGGCGGCTTCAACTTTGTCTTTCCCACCTCCTCTGCCATCGGGATGGAGCATAGAGTCAAGTTAGGGTCAGGCCCAGGCTAAACAGCAAAGCTCACAACCCATAGGTCTCAAATAGCCCCTAAATCCCTTCCCACCTGTAGTGGGTGGCATGGTGACCTCCAAAAAATTGTCCACATCCCCAAATCCGGAATCTGTGCGAGTCCCCTGGTACAGAAATGAAGGCAATTCCATTAAGGTTCTTGAGTTTGTGCGGAATGATCCCGCAGGCCCTAGACGTGGTCAGGCAGAGAGAGCGGGGCAGTGGCAGCTGGGCGAAGACATAGTGGAGACACCTGTGACGCTGGAGACGGGGTCAGGGTGATGTGGCCACAGGCCCGGGAATGGCAGCTGCCAGGGCTGGGCAAGGCCCAGTGGGACTCTCCCCTGGCGCCCACAGGGAGTGTGCAGTCCTGCTAACACTTTGGTTTCCCTCCTCGCCTTTGGAAGCATGAGAGAATAAATTTCTGTCATTTGAATCCACCAAGTTTGTGGCAACTTATTACAACACAAGGAAATAAGCACGTCCCCTCCCATTCTACCCTCAGCAGTAGCTGGGCTCCCGTGGTGCCAGCGCTCATGCTGCTGTGTCCAAAAGCACCTGCCCACGTGGGTCCTGACGTGGCGGTGACATGGGGTGAGCTGTGGGAGGAGGGCCTCATTCTTGTCACGCCGGGGCCTCTGGCAGCTGAGATATGTTAGAAAGGGGCCCCTTGGGGCCCAGGCAGCCCCACAGCACACAGGTGACCAGAAGATTTCAGAATGCACAGACTTCTAGAATAGCTGTTCTCTGTGAAGGTGACTTTCAGCGCTACTTCTTTCTCTCCCATGACAAACCATCGCACCCATTTTGTAGTCTACAACAACACAGATTTATCACCTGACAGTTTTGCTGGGTAGAGTGTCACAGGATCCCCCGGGGTTAACAGCAAGGTGCTGGCAGGTCTGTGGTCCTTCCTGGAGCCTTACGGTCGGGGCCTTTCCCCATCTTTCCAGCTGTGGAGGCTGCCTGTGCTCTGGGCTGCAGCCCTTCTGCAGGTCTCTAAATCCAGTAATGTCAGGCCTCTCCCTGACTAATCCAGCTGGAAAGGTTCCAAGGACACCCGTGATTGGATTGGGTCCACCTGGATAATCCTGGATAATCCCTGCAGCTCATGGAAATAACATGTGCAGCATCCCTTTTGCCATCTAAGGTGACACAGTCACAGATTCTGGGTGCAGACAGCCCTGGTGGCTGTTGTTCTGCCTGACAGAGATGTAGGCGCTGATACAGAATGAACCAAGGCCCAGAGAAGGCCTGATGTGAGAAGGCTGATGTGTTAGGAACCCCCTGGAGTCACTTACTGTGCCTACAGTGCCAACCCCAGGGCACAGGCCTTGCCCTGGGCTCCTTCCGAGTCTGTTGTGCTTGGAGCATTTCTGTCTTAGGCACCCCAGCAGCCTCTTTGCTGAGCTGAGGGACTCTTCAAAGTTGTCTGGAGTATCTGACCGGACCATTCCCAAGACGCAGCCTTAGGCTGCAGACTATCTGGCCCTCGTGTGGCCTGGCAGACAGCTCCAGCTGGAAAAGTGCAGAAGACTTCAGCGCTGTCTCACTGTTTTCCTAGACCGGGAGTCGTTCCAAGATGGGGATTCATCTCCTGGGGGGCTAGTCAGTAACCTGTTGGTGGCAGTGCTATGATCCACCTGGGCTGTAGTGATCTGTCAGTGAGGTGCCTTTACGGGCACTCTGTGCACGAAGAATGTCTGTCTGCCCGGGACACAGAGCATTCAGGCAGCTGAGCTCCCGCTAGTGAACACAGCCCTGCCTCCGCACGTGGAAAATACCATGTTAACCGAAAGGGGAGCTAAGGAAGAGAGCTAGCCTGAACAATGGTGCAGCTTAAAAACTCCCAGAGGGAGCCTGTCTTACAAAAAGCTCTCAAGTACAATGCACCTTTATGAAACTGAGACACTTGGGACACATTTCTGTCTTTAACCCTGGAAATCCCAACTTGGCGCCTCCCGCTACCCTGCTCCGGGTCCTGGCGGTAGAAAGTCATTTCCAGTTTTACACATAATTTGAAAAGTTATTCTGCTGTTCATCCATCACCCCTCACTCCCTTAAAATGACTGTTCAGAAGACATAAAAACAATCACTGTTTTTTACTTTCAGCTGCTGACTGTGACTTCCAACTAAAACAATAGTTTTCATAGCTGTTCATAAATGTCATTCTGTCATTTGGTGGTGGCAAAGCCACTGTGAAATGCCACTGGAGTGTGTCCACTGTGCAGGCAGATGGAACCTACCCGGCACACGGGAATGGGGACAGGTGACTACTTCTTACCGGATGAGAGGGATAAATAGGCCACCTCACCATGCCATTTTCTATTCTCACAGTGCCAAGAAATATAGATGCTTATAACTCTGCCATCCAAGAGTTCAGGGTAAACTAAATTTGTGGGGTTTTTTGTTTCAAATATGAGCAGTTGGTGGAGCTTATTAACGGGTAGAAGTTAGGGAGACCCTGGAACACAGTTGAGATACAAAAGTTGAAAAGATTAATTTCACTTGGCAATTTCTGTGATTTGGAGACTGGAGGTAGGCTAGGGGAAGTGCTTGTCAGTAGGGAGAGTTTTATTTTTCCAATCTGTGTTTGGCAGACATAATGATCTGGAATGTTTTAATAACTATGAAAGCAAGAAGGAGGCGAGCATAACAGGGTGCAAGCTGCCTTATTCACAATCACATTTCGTGCGACTTGCTAGACGCACAATGATGACTATTCACATTTTTATACTTTTCGCCTGTTTTTCGTGTTGCAAAGTGGCAATTTACTTCTCTGGCAAGATGAGTGTTTTGGTTGGTTTAAATGGTAATGCGAGACTGGAATAAAGAAAAGCTGCCAGTCACGGACTCCCAGAACTTATAATAAAGGCAATCTCGTATGTGGGCAATAGGGCTTTGTGAGGAATTTCCAGTCCCTAATTGTTGTTTTTATGGAATAAGCTAGTGAATCACTAATGGACCATGAAGGAAATCCTTCAGAACATGTTACAATGAATAGGAATAAAAAGAACTTTCTTGACTACTGGTCTTTCTGATTCATTGGACTGTCTTCCCTCCCCACCTGTGTGCGAACAGCTGTCAAGGTCACAGCTCCTCTCATACCGCTGACTCTCACAGCACTCGGCGTGCGCAGCCAATGCCTCGCTCTCCACTAGTCCAGCTAATTTGCCTCCCACCTCAATGGCAGCCCCTGTGCAGTCTTTTCTGCTGGTTCTTCCTCCCCTACCAGGCTTCTAAATGTTTAAACGCCTCTGAGGAGTCCAGAGCTCTCTTCCTTTCTCATCTCTTCTCTACAATTTTTGCCTAAATGTGTTCACCTATCCTACAGACGCTGAATATCACCTAGCTGTCAATCATGCCAGTGCTTCTAAGTCCAGCTTTGACCTTGCCTCTGAGCTCCATTGTTTGGAGACAATAAAGCAGCTGGACACATAGCAGTGACTTCACTCTCTGTGTTTTCAGACTGTCCTGACCTCTAGCACAGGGATCTTGAAGTCAGACCTGTCTTTGTAGGACTCGTGAAATGCCTGAATTGTGAAGGTGTCTGAATCCCCCAGACCTCGACACAACTGCAAGCAGATGACTGTGCTGGTGACAGATTTTTGTCCACCCAAATTCATATTTTTTTCTTGGTGACATTTATGAAATCCATATTTGGTGGCAGCCTCATTTCAGTGTAAGTGTGGCCCATGATTAAATTCTCTCCGATAGAATGAGAATAGGAGTGATATGACGCACATCTGTGCAGTCAGAAGGCTCAGACATATAAGGCAGACTGAGTTCTTAAACGTGCAGGACTTGTGACTTGGTGACATCCAATAGCTATTTATGGATAACCACTGTTTATACTCTGTGCTCACCGTAGTTATTCAATGGAACATCAACAACTAAGATGAACCGATGCATTTCTTGAAAGCAACTTATTTTCTAGGCTGGTCTATTTGACAAGGTTACCATGAAACTTCTAAGCAGAATAAAAAATGCATTGAATTAATGTTTAAATTAATGTTGTAGACAATATTGGCGTGAGCTAAAAAGGCACAAGCAGTGGTGCCCCAGACCCAAGGCTGAAGCCTCAGTTCAGCTACTTCCCAGCCTTGTCTCCTTTGTTTATCCTTTGTCTTAGACAACCTTCTGATTCCCCACTACAAAACAGGGATAAGAATATCCACCTGGGGGACTTGGGAGGCAGTTTAGGAAAACTACTAGTTTACTCCGCTGCATGCACTGACCGTCCCGCCACCCAGTCCACGACCTCCTGCTATCTGGAACAATAATTATGCTGAAATGCCAAATACTTAATCTTGGGTTACACCGTCTTCAAAGATGACTTTTAGCATACACAGAATTTCCAGTATAATTTCTACTCAAAATACAGCAGAGTTAGAAGTTAATACTTTCTCTGGAACAAAATCTCATTATTTGAAAACAAGCGCTACCAAATTTGCCCTTTTTCGCGGCACAGACCATTATAACTAAAGCTAGGTTATTGATGTCCACAATTATATAAACACATAGGCAAGGCCACGTGTTTATGTGTTATGGCTGCACATACATATAATTACATTTTTTCTTTCATTATATAGTGTGGGTATCTAGGAACACATGTGCAGAAAATAAGTATCTCAAAAGCTAATGGAAGTTTTCCAGGATTACAGCAACGGAGGGAGATTCTCTGCAGGTGACTGTTCCCCAGGAATGTCGGGTTTACTCATATGGATCATTTCCCTCTCCACGGGGAGGGGAGGTCTGATAAATTTTGCATCCCCTTCCCTGATGGGCACTGTCTAGCCCCAGTAAGACCAGCACATGCCGGTGGACTGAAGGATTCATGGGAAGCATTTTCCAAACATTGTACAATGATTTCGCTTGTGGGGCAAACTGCGGAGGGGGCACACACGGGGTCCCCCTGAGCATGTACAGGAGGGTCAGGAAGCCTGGTGAGGATCTGGGGGTGTGGTGGAGGAAGGCAGAGGGAAGTCACATGTGGTCCGGGACGTGAGTGGGAGACACGGCAGGCCGGGGGATCACCCACATGAGACTCAGGGAAGACAGAGGGAGAGGCAGGCAGGGTTGAACAGGGCATGGTGAGTGGCCTGTGCAGCAGGGTTTCATGTGGGTCAGGTTGATGTCCATGGAGGCTGGGGACATGGGGGCCCCCAGGGACTTGCGGGCTGGCCCGTGGCACTGGCTGCAGAGCTGGTAAACACAGCTTTGCAGTCTCTCTTTTCCACACACTGCCTGGAGGAACTTAGTGTGGTGCTGATATCTCTCTTCTCCAGAGGCCTAATTTGCAAAATGAAGAAAATGATCAGAGTTTTTATTTACAAGGGTGGACCTGTGAGTTGGCATGTATGGAACTGAGACGGGCACACGAAGTGCTCGATTATGTTTGATGACCACCGAGGTTCATGTAATGATCCTTCACATAATTCCAGCCCAGACAAGCTCTGGGAGCTAACGTCACAGACAGGAAGAATTCCCACTAGGAGACAAAAGTCAGAGACCAGCAGTAGGGAAAGGAGAAGCCAAGGAGAACTCCAGCTCTGGAGAGACAATGAGGCTGCCTGGGGGTGTGTACCCAGCGCTCTGGAGGGAGAAGTGGCCGAGGAGCAGTGTCACCAGAGGGCCTGGGCTCTACCGACAGACACCCTTGTCCCAGCCTCCAATGGGGCAGGCATGTGTTCCTCAGATGTTAATATTCATGCTGGTCACAGGGGCACATCATAAAGACACAGGTGCTGAGCCGACCGCCTGGCCCAGGCTCTGAGTAGCTCCCTGGAAGGTTGCTGCCACTCGACACAGAACCCATTTTAAGTAGCAAGGGTCCAACCCTGGTGGCCACTCTCTGTTTTGTTTTGCCTTAATAGGGAAAGAGCCCCTCCCACCCCCTGCACTGCAGCACTGTTTTTCTGTGAGCTTACCGTCTTTCTCCATCAGCATGCAGAGTTCCCCACTGCTCTTACTCATCTTTGCCGCTGGCTCAGAACCTACAGCTAAAGAGTGTCCCCCTTGGGGACAGTGTCCTCGAGAACGAAGGCTCACAGCTTGAGCTGCACTCAATGCGCCCTGAGGAGCCGTCTGAGACTGGGCCTTCCTGGGGTCCCATTTCTAACCACAGAGACTGCAATTCTTAAAAAGCTCTCATAAAAAGCAAACTGAACTAAAAAATCTCAAGAGCTGTAGAGGAGGGAAAGTTAAGTACGTGAATTGTGCCTCTCAATCCCATGGACAAGATCCCATTGCACTAACCATGTAGCAAGGTACTAGATTCCTGGCCGGAAATAAATTATGAATGTAAAAGTCATAAACATAAAGTTATAGATGGCTTCTGCTGTACTTGAAATTACCATTTGAAAATCGCATTGGCATTCTAATTAAGCCGTGTAGCCAAAGACTTGCCTCCTGGGTTAATTCACTCTCTTGTTGCTTTCAGGGAACATGCCTGTCAATTTGTTCACTGCCTCTTGCAAGGAGACTCCAGATGCACCGGGCACCCAATGTTACGGGTGGGAGGTGGGAAGTAGGCTTTGCGGTGGGGGTGGGAGCCAGGAGCTAACGGACTGTCCCCAGGGCTCTTGGGAAGGAGCAATTAAGACTACAAAGCCTGTCTTTGTTAATCTCTCCTAGAGAAGAGTCCAGGACACACACGCTGATCCATCATTGTCCATAAAGTGTGAGTTGAGGAAAATAAAACCAGATCCTGCTTATTGTAAATGTGTATAAAGTATACATAAGTCCTCCAGATTTAAAATTAGATCCCAGTGATGAAAATATAAAGAGAAATGTCCTTTCCATAAAGCTTTCTCAAGAATTCTCATTTCTGTGTTCTTTGTTGGTATAATCAGTGATTGTGCCTCCCTTGACACTTTACCTCTGAGTGTCTTACTGAAAATCATGTCTAATTTGTTCCATCTCTGGGACAAATTGGAGAAATGAGCAGGACTTCAATTCTAGGCAGAGCCCTGAATAAAACATAGCATGATAATAGGAACAGAGCTCATGGTGTGGGTAGCATTTAAACCATGAGTTATGTTAGTCACGCTCTCTGGAACCAAAGACAGAAAAGGGGGGTGTCAATATTGATCTATAAGGTAGAAGGGGCAGGAGAGGCAGAGAAACCCTGGATGACCATTTTTCATCCAATATGTTAAGCTCAGGCAGTGACAAAACAGTGCCCAGTGATTCTGTCTCGCCCTGGTGACGTGTGGACTCACTTCCCACCCATGTTCTACAATCGCTCTTCCTCCCACACCTGAGTTCTGGGGTCATGGTTGGGAACCTGCCTGAAGGGACAATGAAAGCACAAGAATGCTACTGTAATAGAGTTGAGATCTAAAAGAAAGGCTCCTTTTTCTTTTTCCTCTTAGTTTCTACCTCTTCCCTCCACACTGAGTTCTCTCCCCTCACCCCCCTCCCTTCTGTTGACTTCTCAGAGCTCAGCTGGCTGAAGCCCATCATGGCCCCAGCAAAGTCACCAGTGGTTTGCTGACCGTGGGTCCCAATAACAGCCCCTTCAGTCCTTGTCTCGCTGCTTCTGTGCCATTTGGCACTTCCCTCCATTGACGCTGCCCCTCCTATTGGCAACACCCTCACTCCATTGGCACTGCCCTCTCCATATTGGCACAGCCCTCCCCCCATTGACACCTCCCCCCTCCCGCCCCCCCATTGGCACAGTCCTCCCCCCAGTGGCACCCCCTCCCCCATTGACACCTCCCCCCTCCCGCCCCCCCATTGGCACAGTCCTCCCCCCATTGGCACCCCCTC
>CAUYON010174152.1:0-19335 GCA_963573935.1 Arctocebus calabarensis | reverse complement strand
TTGGTTATTTCTTTTCTTCTGCTGGGTTTGGGATTGGAATGTTCTTCCTTTTCTAGTTGCTTGAGATGTCCCGCTAAGTTGTTAACTTCTTCTCTTTCCGTCCTCTTGAGAAAGGCTTGCAGTGCTATAAATTTCCCTCTTAGGACTGCCTTTGTGGTACCCCAGAGGTTCTGATAATTCGTGTCTTCATTGTCATTTTGTTCCAAAAATTTTGTAATTTCCTTCTTAATCTCGTCATGACCCAGCTGTCATTCAGCATAAGGTTATTTAGCTTCCTTGTTTTTGTATGAGTAAGCAGATTCCTGTTGTTACTGAGTTCAACTTTTATTCCATGATGGTCTGAGAAGATGCAAGGAATAATTTCTATTGTTTTAAATTTGCTAAGGTTAGACTTGTGACCTAAGATGTGATCAGGTTTGGAGTACATTCCATGGGCTGCTGAGAAGAATGTGTATTCAGTTTTGTGAGGATTAAATGTTCTGTAGATGTCTGTTAAATGCAAATGTTGAAAGGTTATGTTTAAGTGTAAAATTTCTTTGCAGATAGCTTCTTACTGGAGGATCTATCCAACACTGCCAAAGGAGTATTAAAATCTCCAACTATCATGGAACTGGAGGAAATTAAGGTGGTCATGTATGTTAGAGTCTCTCTTATAAATTGAGGTGCATTCTGGTTGGGTGCATAAATGTTAATAATTGAAATCTCATCATGTTGAGTGTTACCCTTAACAAATATGAAGTCACCATCCTTATCTTTCCTTACTTTTGTTGGTTTAAAGCCTATTGTATCTGCAAATAAAATTGCAATACTTGCTTTTATTCTGTTTTCCATTTGTCTGAAATACAGATGACCATCCCTTCACCCTGAATCTATATTTATCTTTTAAGGTAAGATGAGATTCTTGAATGCAGGACATATCTGGCCTGATTTTTTGTATTCAGTCAGCCAACCTGTGCCTCTTTAGAGGACAATTTAAGTCATTCACATTAATTTAGAATATTGATAAGCCTTGTAAAATTTGGGTATCAAGTTTTTCAAAAGCCCAGGGGACCTTTTTAATCCTTTCACCACTGTGAAAGTTAGAAGTTTACTTTTGTGGTGGAGGATTGCTCTGGTCATTATGGAAGATAGGTCTGAGAATATCCTGGAGAGCTGGTTTAGTTACGGCAAATTTCTTAAGTACGTGAATGTTGTTAAAGTATTTAATTTCTCCATCATAAATGAAACTCAGTTTATCTGGAAACAGGATCCTGGGTTGAAAGTTATTTTGTTTTAGGAGATTAAAAGTCGATGACCACCCTCTTCTAGCTTGAAAGGTTTCAGCAGAGAGATCTGCAGTCCTTCTAATATTCTTCCCTTTGTAGGTTATCGTTTTCTTACATTTGGTTGATTTCAGAATTTTCTCCTTCATATTAACTTTAGTAAGTTAATTATGATGTGCCTGGAGGATGTCTTTTTGGGGTGAGTCATTTGGGGGTTCTGAAACTGTCTGCTATCTGAATTTCAGAATCTCTTAGCATGTTTGGAAAGTTCTCCTTCATAATCTCATGAAGAGTCTCTGTGCCTTGCGAAGCAACTTCGTCACCTTCAGGAATTCCTATAAGGTGAATATTATCCCAGAGCTATCTGAGAGTATGATCCATTTTTGCTCTGCTTTTCTCTTCCTCTTTGAGCATTTGGGAGCATTCAAAAGCTTTGTCTTCAATGTCAGAAATCCTTTCTTCTGCTTGCTCCATTCTGCTATTGAGGAATTCTATTGTATTTCTCAGATCTTTGAGGGCTGCAAATTCTTGCCTCAATGTGTCAAAATCTTTGGTGATTTTGTCTTTGAATTCCTTGAATTCTTGCAACAACTTTTGAAATGCTCCTTGAATTTCTAATTCCAACTTTACCTCCATTCTATTAATCTTATTTGCAAGCCAGATTCTGAATTCAATTTCTGACATCTCAGCCATTTGTTTATGAATGGGATGTTCAGTTGTGTCTGCCATATTGTTCCTTGGGGGAGTTGATTTACTCTGGTTATTCATGTTACCAGAATTTTCCCACTGATTCTGTCCCATAATTATTTTATACCATTTGACTAGATGAGCAGATAAAGTGAAGTTGGGTTTGGGGGCTCCTGGGGCAGTGATTAACCAGACCTTTGCTGAAGAGCTGGGACTGGTGTATGTACATTTTCCCCTAGAATTTTGCAAAGGACCCCTACAGTGCTAGAGCCTGAGATACTGGGGACTTACTTGGTGTGGTGGGGCTAAATGGCTTTGTCTTGTTTTCAGCTGGTCTCTGTCCTACCCTAGTGAATCAGTTACTCTGGGTTGAAGTCTCAGCTGTGGAGAAATACCAGCAATTAAGTCACCCTGCTCCCATGGGCAACAACTGGAAAAGGAAAATCAAACCTTCCCACAACCACACACCCAGGGTACCACTTTGGATCGTCCTTGGGTGACTGGTACAGTTCAAGAGATCCAAATCAATTGTCCCACTCAGCACCTGGTCTCAAGTGGGAGAGTTCAAAAGGTCTCCAGCAACTAAATAGCAGGGGTCTGCTGGCAGCTCGAGTATGATTTGTTTTGGTGCTCCATGGAGTCAGAAGGACATCTCCCTCAGCAAATGAATTAGTCTGGGAAAGTTGATGCCTCCTTCCCCACCTTGCACCTCTGTCACACCCAGTCATTGGTAACCCCACAAGGCTGTGTCCCAGTTCCCTCCAATGAGCAGATGCTCCTTCAGGGGTTTGCACTTGCCTGAGTCACAGGGAGATCTATGTCTCCTTGGCCAGGCCTCCATATTCTGCCACTAGCTGGCAGGGGGAGCTGAGGCCTGACAACCTCAGGTGGTTAATGGAAGCTGGGATGGTTCACTCAGTTCCAGCCCCATCAGTGATTGATATTGCTGATGCTTTTATTTTTGCAGAATTTGTGATTCTGTCCCGGCTATATTCCCCTGCATACCAGGTACTGTTTGACTTCATAGAAACTCTGACTCAGCCCAGGTACATGCCACTGCCCAGAGCTGGTGTGTCTGTCTCCACTGCAGTCTGTGTTGGGGCGGGTGCAGTTAGAGTGCACACTTGGCTCTGAGTTCCAGCCTCTGCCTGCCTCCCTTTGTCTCACCTATGATCCCCTGAGGGCCAGGTGCTTCTTAGGCTCACTAAAGAAGTCCTCTGGCTCATCTCTGCCCTGGGAGAATGCCGTCTCTGTGCATGTGTCTTCTATTCTTCATCCACCCACACACTCCGCCCAGGCAAGAACCACCTCAGGCATACCCTTTACTCATGGAGCCTGTATTACTGTTCCAGATCTGTTCTGCCAATGCCTGCCACTGGAGAAGATGCCTGGCTTTTGTTGGTTGCACAGAGAGACAGGGAGCCTCTCCAAAATATCGCCAGGGGTGAGAGCCCTATTGTTCCCACTGCTGCTGCTGCTGCTCTGTGCTGCAGGGCACTGCCTCTCCCTCTCCTGTATGGTTCCTTCAGTCTACCATCTCCTTACACCAGCACTGGGCAGTGGCATGTACCTGGGCTGAGTCAGAGTTTCTATGAAGTCAAACAGTACCTGGTATGCAGGGGAATATAGGTGGCACAGAATCACAAATTCTGCAAAAATATAAGCATCAGCAATATCAATCACTGATGGGGCTGGAACTTGTAATAGCCCATGCCCTATGCACTGCCTCAAGAAAATGCTCAAGAATCGGGAGTCCATGGGGGACAGGCTTCCAGACCTCAGGGTAGGGTGGAGGGGAGTGCTGAAAGTTCAGAATTGCAGGTAGAGAATATATACAGTTTTATACAGTTTTATATCTGGCAGGAGAGTGCCATGGCACCCTAGTAGGGGAAGGAAGTCTGGTTTTTAGAGGGTCTGTCCTGTAGGGATAAAATGGGAGGATGTTTGAACTCTGCTCAATTTTTTGTAGAAAGTATATTGTGAGCCATTCTTATGGGGGAGGGGACTCCCATCCACTTGGCGATGGATTTTGTATCCACTGTTTGTATCCTTAGGGTCACAGCTTGCCTCAGCAGGGTTGATATGTGTTCTTCAACCTTCTCTCTTGGCTCAGCTCCAAACCATCAGCTTACTTGCTAAACTTCGGTCCTTTAACTCTCCTGGATGGGAGCCTCTGTGGAAAGTTGGCTCCAGTTGGCCATCTTGACTCTGCCCTTTTGTAAATGTAGAAATTTGAGGTTGCTATGAGGTAGGTTAATGTTATGGCACACCAGCCTGGGGCAACAAAGTCAGACTCTGTCTCAAAAAAATGATAATAAAATAAAATAAAATATTTTTTTTCTGTTTCTTCTTGTATCAGTTTGTTAGGTTGTATTGTTCAAGGAAATCATCTATTTCATCTTATTTATCAAATTTATTACATTAAGTTGTTCATCTTCCATTATTATCTAACTTTTAGTATCTATAGACTGTGGTGACATTCTCTTTCACTCTTTATATAGAAATTTCTTTTCTCCCTGTGTTTTTTCTTGATCAGTCTTGTGAAGAGTTAACATTTTTGAGACATTCCAAAAATTGAACTTTGCTTTGTTACTTTTTTATTTTATTTGTTTTATTTCATTGATTTGTGTATATGTATCTATGCATGCAAATTTATATACATACTTTGAGTTTAACATATGGTTAGGTTATATTATTTGCATTTGTAAGGTAAACTCCCAGTTGTAGTTGTGCCCTTCCCCCAAGAAGTGTGCCATATACCCATGCATTGTACCTGTTAGGTGGTAACTTACCAAACACCTTCCCCACTCCATCCTTTCCTGAATTTAATTGAATTTATCCATTTCTTTTATGGTTGAATAGTATTTCTTGGTACACATATACCACATATAACATTTTATTAATCCCCATTCATGGATTGAAGGGTGCTTGGGTTGTTTCCATATCTTTGCAATTGTGAATTATGCTGCTGTAAACATTCATGTGCAAATGTTGTTATGGAAAAAATGACTGTTTTTCTTTTGGGTGGATACCTAATAATGGGACTGCAGATTCAAATGGAAAGTCTACTTTTAGCTCTGTAAAGAGACTTCATACTTCTTTCCAGAAAGGATATATGAATTTACAGGCTCACCAACAGTACATGAGTGTTCTCTTCTCTCTGTACCCACATCAGCATCTGTTGTTTTGGGACTGTGAGATGTGGGCCATTCTCATTGGGGTTGGGTGATATCTCAAGGTGGTTTTGATTTGAATTTCTCTGATAGAGTTGATGAGCATTTTTTCATCTGTTTTTTTAGCTGTCTGTCCTCATGAAAAAAATTTCTGTTTGTGTCTTTTGCCCAGTTTTTAATGGGGTTGTTTGCCCTTTTCTTGTTGATTTACTTGAGTTCTTTTAGATTCTAGTTATTAGCCCTATGTCAAATTTGTAGCATGCAATTATCCTCTCCCATTCTGAAGGTTGTCTGTTTTTTAATGTTGTTGTTACTTATGTCCTTAGCTGGTCAGAAACTTTTTAACTTAATCAGGCCCCATTTTTTATTTTTGTTGTTGCTGCAATTGTCAATGATGTTTTCTTCACAAATCCTTTTATAGACCAATAAGATTGAAAGCTTTCCCCACACTTTTTATTAGAATTATATACTTTCATGTCTTAGATTTAATTCTTTTATACAAAGTGAGTTAATTTTAATAAGTGTCAAGAAGTAGTGGGTCCAGTTTCAGTCTTTTCCATGTGGCTAACCAGTTCTCCCAGCATCATTTATTAAATAGGGATTCTTTTCCCAATGTGTCCTTTTTTTTGCTTTACAAAAGATCAGATAGCAATATGAGGCTGGTTTTATCTGTAGGCTGTATGTTCTGTTCCACAGATCTATGTCTCTATTTTTATGCCAATACCATGCTGTTTTGATCACTGTAGACTTGTAGCATTACTAGAAGTCTTATAAAATGATGCCTCCAGATTTGTTCTTATTTCATAGAAGTGCATTGGCTATTTGGTTTTTTTTTTTTTTTTCCCATTTCTGTATGAAACATAGAACTATTTTTTTTATGGGAATTGCATTAAATCTGTACATTTCTTTGGGTAGTATAGACATTTGAACAATGTTAATTCTTCCTAGGCATGAGCACAGTATGCTCTTCTATCTGTTAATATCCTCTGTTATTTATTTTCTCAGTGTTTCATAGTTCTTTCTGTAGAGATCTTTCACATCCTTTGTTAAGTATATTCCAAAGTATTTCATTTTCATTGATGCTACTTGTAAAGTATTATATCTTTGATTTGATTCTCAGCTTAATGGTTGTTGGCATATATAAAGGACACTGATTTTTGAACATTGATTTTACAATTGAGACACTGCTGTATTTCTCGAGCACTTGCAGGTTGAATCCCTGGGATTTTTATAAATACAAAATCATATTATCAGCAAAGAGTGATAGTTTTACCTACTCTGTCTCCGTTTGGATACTCTTGATATCCTTCTCTTGTCTGATTGCATCAGCTAGTACTTCCAGCACTGTGTTAAATAGTACTGGTGATAGTCGGTATCTTTGTCTCCAGTCGTATGTGGAAGTGTTTTCAGTTTTTCTCCATTCAATGTTATATTGGCTGAGGGTTTGTTGTAGAACGCTTCTGTTTAAGAAATGTCCCATGGATATTTATTCTCTTCAGTGTTCTCATCAAAAAAGAATGCTGGATTTTGTCAAATGCTTTTTTTAAAGACATACACAAATTTTCTAACTATTGAAAATATTCTTAATTCTTTGTTGGTTTAAGGACTTTGGAGATAGTTATGAGCTCCAAGTCTTTAGTGTTCAAATAACTTCATCTTTTGTATGAGAACTTTGAGCAAACTTTTACAAAATTTTTTAAAATTTCTTTTAGGTTCTACTTGTTATACTGTTTGTGAATTGTAGTCTATTTTCAAAATAACTAGTTGTTTTTTCATGTTCTTTATTCTCATCATATTTAGAAGAAAAATCCAATGAGGAAGCATCATTATCAATTTTAGTATTGTTATGAACATTTTCAACTTGCTCAATATTTACCTAAAGTAAAGGAAGAATTTTTCTTATAATAGAAGTTTTATTTAGTCAATTGCATTTCCTTATTTCCTTGAAGATTGTGGAGATTTGGAAAAGTGTTTTGTAAACAATAATAAACTTTCTTCAATTACAAATTCTGTTGTAGCATGTAATTCTATTCCCACCACAAGGCATAAGAGTCATATTTTTTACAGTTTATTACACTAAAAATTCATTTTTGGCTGAATCCAAATTTATGTGATGTTAAGAACTGGCAAAGAACCAGCCAAGGAGTCTCAGTTGGTAATGAAGGTGATAGAGAAAAGGATGATGCCATATTTGTGAAGTCTGTTCTTTAAAAATGTATCTGTCAAGTGCACCACTGAAAGAGGGAAAACCTGGAGAAAAGACCAGTGGATTTTTATTATAAAGATGCGACTAGCGATAAGTGCCAAAGTCTTAGCAGTAGACTGAGGAGATTAAATTCCAAGCCAATAGAAGTAGCAGACACAGGTGCTGGCCCCATATGCCGAGGGTAGCTGGTTCAAACCCAGCCCCGGCCAAACTGCAACAAAAAATAGCTGGGCATTGTGCGGGCACCTGTGGTCCTAGCTACTTGGGAGGCTGAGGCAAGAGAATTGCCTAAGCACAAGAGTTGGAGGTTGCTGTGAGCTGTGACTCCATAGCACTCTACCAAGAGACAAAGTGAGACTCTGTCTCTAAAAAAAAAAAGAAGAAGAAGAAGAAGAAGAAGAAGAAGAAGAAGAAGAAGAAGAAGAAGAAGAAGAAGAAGAAGACAGAGAGAATGGAGGTTTTAGCATTGTCAGCCCATCATACCCAGCATGTATTCTTTGCCTACCTACCTATGTGATGCTAGTAGCAAGTTGTTGTCTTCTAGGAATGGTGGAAAAATCAGCTTAATAGGTCATTACAATCTGACCACATTCTTCTCACTCATTATGCCACAGCCAGCCAATTATTAACTTCCTATTTATAGTGGTTCTCAAATTTTGGCATGCATCAGTATCATCTGGAAGGTTTGTGAAATCTCCAATTGCTGGGTTCTACCCCAAGAATTTTTATTTTTGTTGGTGGGGCCCCAGAATTTGCATTTATAACAAGATCCCAGGTTATTTTTATGGTCTAGGGATCCACTTTGAGAACCAATGCCATATTTCATTCCTTTGACACTCACTTCAGTTCTCTTCCACTAAGGATAAATTAGTCTTTCAAGAAGATTAACAGCAAGGGAAATGAAATGGAGAAAACAATAAGCTGTCTTACATCTGGCAACAAGACAGGATATAAGCAAATCAACATAGCAGATAATAATGAGGAGCTTATTAGAGTTGAGCTGCTTACAGGAAGTAGAGATAGAAAGGAAAGGGACATGTGTGGAGGGGAAAAGGAAGTTTGTTTACTTTTGTCTACTTTGTGCTAACTGGTTCTCAGAGCCAAGAGCAAAACTTCAGAGCTAGTTAGTGTTAATTGTGATACAGGTAGAACCTTTTCAGGGATGTGATAGAGTTCTCTAGGGCTGCCTAAGACCCCTGTCATCTCTAAACACCATGAGTAAAGGGCTGCCACACAGAATTTCTCTGCCCATGTGGGCTTAAGATAGAAAGTGATAAGTACATTTCCAAGACTACTGGTCACTCTAATGGGGATACTTTAGCAGATAATTAATTCTTCAGGGAGTAATTTTTTTATGGTTTAGTTTAACTTCAAAATGTTTTCTGTGAAACTTACCTACCTGTGGGAAATCATAAAATTTTGGCTTCATTACCTTGTTGATGTGTTATGTAATTAGTGTAGGAAAAGTAGTTATCAGGCATTTCCTAAGATATCTCAATGAGTCTTCCCTTTGAACTTGGGGTAGGGACAGGCAAGGCAGTTACAACATGAAAAGCACCTAACAGTGTAATGACTGAGTAGTAGGCCTTGACTGAGGAAAAAGGAAAATGAGACAAGACCAAAATGTGTTGAAAAAACTAGAGATCCAAGACTGTGTGTAGATGCTGTGTGGCAATAAAAGAATAAATGACTAATTTTAGGAATCAATTCCAGGTGAGATGGAGAGAACACATTCCACCCTGTCTCCATTACTGAATACAGCTATGAAACAATAGATACTGAGCAGCTATTAGAGGGATCTGAAAATTAAGTAGTAGCAGGAATGTTGGAAAGAAGATCAGAATCTAAAGTCCCACCAAATCAGTGGTGAGTTTACTATGTTTTTTGTCCTCTGGTCCTCTTGCCTCTTGATCCAGGACAGAGAAGCAGTCACAAAAGTAAGCAGCAGAGAAGAGTAACTGAAGCCAGGCATGGTGGCTCACACCTGTAAACCTAGCACTCTGGAGGCCGAGGTGAGTGGATTGCCTAAGCTAAGGAGTTTGAGACCAGCCAGCACAAGAGCAAGATTGTCTCTAAAAAAAAATAGCTAGGCCTTGTGCAAGTGCCTGTAGTCCCAGCTATTTGGGAGGCTGAAGTAAGAGGATTACTGAAGCCAAAGAGTTTGAGGTTTCTGTGGGCTATGCTGTCACGACTCTGTCTCAAAACAACAACAACAACAACAAAGAGTAAATAAGGACTCATGTTTCTATTTACAGAACTTAGAAGAAGAGTCCCAAGGAAATATTTAAAATGTGCAGGGGAGATTATGATGATGGGAGGTCTCAGGCTAGAAACTCCATTAAATTGTTAAGTCATTCCAAAGTTTACCCCGAAACTGCACATAATTCAATCTTGTGTTAATTAGGATAATAAAGATGGAAAATTGGACTAATGGAAAATATTTCTGGCCAGAACCCAGACCACCATTGAGTGATGCACACTTGGGGCAGATCTAAATAGTTCTGCAAAGGTTTTGAAAACTGAACTGTTGTTGAAACCATTTCCTACAGAAGATGAAATGGAACTTTTGACCTAAATTTAAGTAGGTCAATTCATTTTTTATTATTTTAATTTTCCAATATTTATTAGGCAATTTTTCAAGCACACAGTATACAGTACAGTTAAAAGGATTATACAGTGATCGCATATACATTACCACATATGTTTTATTATATTTTTCTTTTTGTTCTTCACATGTAAGGAATTTGTAGGGAGGCTCATCACAGTGACCCCAGATTCCTGTTGGGTGTGTTAGAAACGCAATTATTTTTGAAAAAATTAATTAATTAATCATTTTAAAAATTTGAGAATATTAAGAAGGTACACAAGTCTTAGATACATAATTTGCTTTGAACAAATTGAGTCAAAGTTATAAGCATGCCTAAATAGTGTGCATTGTTCTTGTTACATGTGAATTTACCCATATCATTCCCTGCCACACTTTATATTCATTGAGTTTTACTTCCACGTGTATACCTAAGTATTGATCAACTAGTTCCAATTTAGTATTGAGTACATGTGGTATTTGTTTTCCATTACTATGATACTTCATTTAGAAGAGTGGTCTCCAGTTCCATCCAGGTTGTTACAAAGATTCTAGATCACCAATTTTTTTTTTAATGGCTAAGTATTACTCCCAGGTTACACATATCACATTTTATTAATTCATTCATGCATTGTCAGATAAATTCTTACTAAAATAAATATATCCACATTCTCCAAAGGATTTAAAAAAGACCCCACATCTCAAAACATGGTAGATATCCCACTCTAAAATTACTCAAAAATAAAATCAATCAGGAAAATATCAATTCTCATGGGGAAATATGATCAACAGATACAAACACTGAGATGGCACAAATATTGGAATAATCTGATAAAGACTTTAAATCAGCTATTCAAAAACATTCCAATAAGCAATTGTAAACATACAATTGTTTATTGTAAAGAAGAACAAGTGGAAAATTTTAGAACTAAAAAATAAAATAACAGAAATATAAAACTCACTGAATGAGCATAAAAGCATAATAGGGATAACAAACTAATTTATGAATAAAATTGAAAATGGATCAGTAGAAACAATCCAACTTTGGAATCAGGAAAAAAAAATTTAAAGCAAATGAATAGAGACTCAGAGACCTGTGGGAAAATAGCAAAAGGTATAATATCAGAGTCTTGGAAAGAAAACAGAAATCAGTCAGTGCTTAAAAAAATACATTTTAAGAAATATTAGCTGAAAAATTTCTAAATTTGGCCAACCACACAAACCTACAGATTAAAAAAGCTAAATGCATCCTAAATGGGATAGGCCCAAAGAAATTCTATGCTCAGACTATTAGAGGCGAGAATTCACCTCTGAGCTGTTCAGTGGAGATGGTTTAGTTCAACCAGCAGAATTAACAAGTTTGGGTAAATCTAAGGGAGAGCAAGAAACTGAGGCAGTGGGAATTGATGCAGCTGGGACTCCGATATAGCAGAAAAAGAAGTACAGTTATTATGTTGAGTAAACTAGATATAAGCATAGAGTTTTTAAGGAGAGTGGAAAAGGGTCTGGTCCCCCCATTAGTAAGAGGAGATGCCACAAAAAGGCAATACATTAATAGAAACAATTTCATCTCAATTCCTCTTACATTCATCTATAAGAATTTCCCTTGTTTCCCCTTAGGTCTTCAGGGATGCTGTCCTAGTTTCATTTGTTGTGGACTACCTCACTTGTCAGATAAGTCCAATTTTCTTTACTCTGTATCAATAAATATTAACTGTTATTTTACTAGTGACGAGGTGTCAGCGTCTGTTAGTCTCATGATGTTTATGACATTATGGTGTGCATTATTCTGTGAAGGGGATCCTCATCTTTGTTTTATGGAAGGATCATTCATGGGCTAGAGGTCATGAGTCACAGACTAGAAGTTACGTTTTGCAGAAACAGCACATACTTGGTTAACTAAGACACAGCCACCCAAATTTCCTAGTTTTGTCTTAAGGCCCTTTCCAACTTTCTTGTCCAGAAGGCCATAATTCCCTTCCTACCTTCCTGAAGCCCATTTAATCTCTTTTCATCTCTAATCACAGACCAATTATAATCAAACTGTTATGAATTAAAGATAAAGAAAAAATATTATAGTCAACTAAAAAAAGGCAAATTTAGAGAAAGTGGGCAAGATAGCCAAATAGAACCCTTCTGCGATGGTCCCCCTGCAAGGATTGAACGGTTATCCATACAAAAACCACCTTCAGAAGAACCAAAAATTGGTGAGTAGTCATAATACCTTTAACATTATATCAAGGAAAAAGGCACTGATGAGAGCAGGAAAGAAGTCTTGCTTGCCCATGCCACCCCTCTCCCAGCTCCTGGTAAGGCTGTACCAGTGTCAGATAGTGAATCTGTGTGCCTAGAGGGAGGGAGAGTGAAGTGATTGTGGAACTTTGTGTTGGAACTCAGGGCCCTCCTGTCATGGGGGAACACAGGACAGGGCAGAATTCTGCTAGCACCTCAGCCAGAGGACAATCTTCTGGCTCAGTGGTAGGAACCTGAGTTCTGGCTGCCTCCATCTCCAGCTAACAAAAGCAACCTGGGGCCCAAAGTAAATTGGAAGGCACACAGCCCATAAAGAATGCAATCCTTAGGAAGGTCCTGCTACTGCACTGGGCTTAAAGCCAGTGAACTTGTGGTGCATATGACTCAGTGAGATACCAGCTGTTGCAGCCAAAGGAGTGCCTGCATCACCCCTCCTCAAATTTCAGGCAGTGCATCTCAGGAAGAGATGCATTCCACTTGGAGAAAGGAAAGGGAAGAGTTCAGAGGACTTTGTTTTCCAACACGGGTACCAGTTTGGTCACAGTAAAATAAAGTAACAAGCATATTCCTAAGTTCTAATTCTAGGCTTTAGCTGTAAGATGGCATTTCTAGACCCTATTTGGGCCAAAAGGGAAACCATTGCACTGAAAGGAAGGGTACAGTCCTGACAGAATTTACCAGCTGCTGAATAAAGATCCATTGGCCTTTGAATAAATATTAGTAGTAACCAGGTAGTAGTTGCTATAAGCCTTGAGCAAAACTGTGCTGGCTTTAGATGTGAACCATTACAGGTATAGCTGTGCCAGCCATGAAGGAATTCTCACATCACCTCTCTGCCAACTCCAGGAAGCCTGTAGTGAGTGAGACTATTTCTATTTGGATGAAAGTATGAGGAAAAAAGTGAGAGACTTTTCTTCCTGGCAATCCAGGAGTATTCTCTCAAATACTATGCAAGTTCTCCAAGGCAGTACCACCAGGAGTCTGCGAAAGCAGCAGCATTATTGGGCGTACAGGCTCTCCTAGTGCTGACATGGCTGTAGTGACCAGACTTATATCAAAACACTTAATTCTCTTTGAATATGTTGAAAGTCTTCTCAAGAAGGATGAGTTCAAACAAGCAGAGATTTTAGACAGATATTTCAAAACAACTCTTTGAAAAAGCTTTATGAACTTTAACACAACACAGAAAAAGAATTAAGAATTCTATCAGAATTAACAAATAGATTGACATGATAATAAAAAATCAAGCAGAAATTTTGAAGCTGGAAGTTTCATTTGACAAACTGAAAATGCATCAGAGTTTTTCAACAAAAACTTGATAGAAGAAAGAATTAGTGATCTTGAAGACAGGCGACAAGAAAATATTCTGTCAGAAGAGGAAAAAAGAACAAAACAGAATGAAGTATTCCTGCAAGATCTAAAAAATAGCCTCAAAGGGCAAATCTAAGAGTTACTGGTCTTACAGATGAGGTAAAGAGAAAGACTGTGGTAGAAACAGATAATTTCCCCAAACCTAGAGAAAGATATCAATATTCAGGCACAAGAAAGTTATAAAACATCAAGCAGATTTAACCCAAATAAGACTATGTCAATGCATTTAATAATCAAACTCCTGAACATCGTAGTAGATCAAAAAATGAGTCCTAATAGAAGCAAGAAAAAAGAAAAAGAAAAACACATAAAGGAGCTCAAATACATCTCGTAGCAACCTTCTCATTGGCAACCTTATGGGTCAGGAGAGAGTGGCATAACATATTCAAAGTGCTGAAAGAAAAAAATCCTAACCTTAGAATATTATATCCTGAAAAAAATCCTTCAAACATGAAAAAATAAGGACTTTTGCAGGCAAATACCAAACCAAACTAAAACGACAACAAAAACCTAAAGCAGAAAACAAAACACAAAAGCTGAGGGATTTCATCAACAATAGACCTACCCTATAAGAAATTCTAAAGGGAATTCTTCAATCTACAAGAAAAGGATGGTAATGAAAAATAGGAAATCATTCAATGTTGTAAAACTCACTGCTAACAGTAAACAATCAGACTAATACAGAATATTTTATCATTTTAATTATAATGTGTAAATCACTCATATCTTGAGCAGGAGGAATGAAAGATAAATCTATCAAAAATAATAACTATGACAAAATTTTAAGAGATAGTATAAAAATATATAAATGGACACAACAAAATTTTAAAAAGGGGGATTGGATGGAGTTAGAGAGTAGAATTTCTATTATCGTTCTCTTTGCTTGATTTTTTTGTTTGTTTTTGTAAGCAGAATTAAGTTGTCATCAGTTTAAAATAATTGGTTATAAGATGATTTTTTGCAAGTTTCATAATAACCTCAAGTTAAGGAACCTATAACAGATGCACAAAACATGGAAAGCAAAAAATCAGAACTACTAGAGAAAAATCACTTTTACACAAAGGAAGACGGGAAGAAAGAAACAATGAGAGGACCACAAAACAATAAGAAGTCAACAACAGCATGACAGTAGTAAGTTCTTACTTGTCAAAAAAAATACTGAATTAAAGGGACTAACTTCTCCAGTGAACAAACATAGAGTGGCAGATGGATAAAAAACAAGACCCAAATATATGGTCTCTATGAAAAACTTCATCAATGAAGACATACCTGCACAGACAATAAAGCAATGGAAATATATCTCATGCAAAAAGAAACCAAAAAAGAACAGGAATATCTACCTTTATATGAATTAAAATAGTGTTCAAGACAAAAACTATAAAAAGAGACAGTCATTATATGTATAATGATAAAGGGTCAATTCAGCAAGAAGATATCACAATTGCAAACATGTATGGACCCAACACTGGAGCACAGAGATAAACAAAGCAAATATTATTAGAGATAAAGAGAGAAACAGGCCCCAATACAATGAATGTTGGAGACCCAACACCCCACTTTCAGTATTGGCTAGATCATCCAGACAGAAAATCAACCAATAAGATTTAAACCATCAGATTTAATCTGTACTATAGACAAAAGGGACCCAATGGACATTTATGAAACATTTAATACAATAGCTGCAGAATACACATTCTTCTCCTCAAGACATAAGTCATTCTCAAGGATAGGCCATATGTTAGTCCATGAAGTAAGACTACAAAAATTTAACAAAACTGAAATCACATCAGATATTCTCTGACCACAATGACATAAAACTAGAAATCAGTAACAAAAGGAACTCTCATAACTATACAAACAAATGAAAATTAAACAATATGCTCCTGAATGACCATGGATCTATGAAAAGATTAAGGCAAAAATTAAAAAAATTCTTGAAACAAATGAAAATGGAAACAACATATGAAAATTTATGTGATACAGTAAATGCAGTAGTAAGCAGAAAGTTTATAGCGATAAGTATGTAGCATCCACATCAAAATAAAATAAAGTTCAAATATCTTAAAGAACTAAAAACAAGAACAAACAAAACACAAAATTAGTAGAAGAAAAGTAATAATGAATAGTAGAGCTGAAATAAATAAAATTGCAGCAAAAATACAAAATATCAATGAAATGAAAATTTGATTTACTGAAAAGATAAACAAAATTGACAAACCTAAGAAAAAAAGGCAGACGACCCAAGTATATAAAATTTGAGATAAAAAATAGACATTACAACTAATACTGTAAAAATTCAAATATCATTAGAGACCACTATAAGCAATTATATGCCAATAAATGACAGAACCTAGAAGAAATGGGTACATTCTTAGAAACATACATTCTACTAAGATTGAACTCCAATTATCCCAATTTGATTATTACACAGCATATGCCATATTAAAGGTACACAACAAATGTACCAATAAATGCACAACAAATGTGTACCTTTAATAACTTTAAAAAGGAACATTTTACTTATAAAGGAAGAACAATTTGAATGACTATAGTTTTCCAACCAGAAACTACAGATGTAAATGGCGTAATATTTTTCAACTGTTGAAAGAAACTACTGTCAATTTGAAATTGTATATTTAGCTAAAGGACCTTTAGGAATAAAGGTGAAAATGAAGGTGTTTTCAGATATTTTCAGATGAAGGAAAACCAGAAATCAGATCTGCTGTAGAGGAACTGATAAAGGACGTTTTTCAGAATAACAGAAGAGATAGCAGAAGAAAATAAAACATCAAGGATAACACACAAGACAAATGGTGAACATACTGGTTAAAATTATAGACTAGTCTTTTTATCCTCTTGAGTTCTTTAAAATATATTTCATAGTGAAAGAAAAACTAATAAAATTATCTAAAAGGATTTCCAATGTATATAGATACAACATATAAGACAATTATAACATACAAAGAAGACAGAAAAGAACCCATAAGATTGTAAGATTTCTACATTCCATTTAAATGATAAAATATTGATCTTAATTAGCCTGTGAAAGTTAAATATGTAAATTGTAATTTTCACAGTAACCACTAAAAAATCTATACAAAGAGATAGTACAAACACACTTGATAAATTAAATTGAATATAAAAAAAATCCAAATGACCCCAAAGAAGGCAGAAAATACGGAAACAAAGAAATGAAAAAAGTATATCAAACAAATAGCACTATTTTAGATCTAAATATTAACATATCAATAATTACATTAAGTGGAAATGGCCTATACTCACCGAGAGAATGTCATGACAGTTACTGCATAATTTCATTTTATGAATTATATAAAATAGTCAAACTCTTAGAAATAGAAAGCAGAATAGTGGTTAAGGGGGGCTGGAAAGAGGTAGAAAAGGGAAGTTATTCAGTGGGTGTAGAGTTCAAATTTGGCAAGATGAATAGGTACTAGAGATCAGTTGCACAGCAATATGTTTATAGTTAACATTACTGTATTGTGCATTTACAATGGCAAAAATGGTGAATTTCATTTATTTGTATTTTTACTTATTTATTTTTTTAATTTCAAAATAGTAAGAGGGTACAAATGTTTCTATCAAATGGGTAGTTTGTAATGCTTTAGTCAGGGCTATAAGTGTGCCTATCATCTGACCATTCTTTGCCCACCTCTTAGGCAGGTTTTTTCCCCTCCCCTCGTAGCCATACCCCTCCTTCTTCATCTCCAATGATTTTCACATATTTATGTGCCCATCAGTTAATTCCAAATTTTTAGGGAGTACATGTGCTATTTGTTTTTCTGTTCTTCAGATACTTGATATAGGATAATGGTCTCTAGTTCCATGCAAATTGCTGCAAAAGACATCAATTCATCCCTTTTTATGGCTGAGTAGTACTCTATATTATATATTATAAACTCTATATTATATATATTATGTGTGTGACTATATGTATATATAAAACATATATAATATTATTATAATAATATAATGTATATTATATTGTATAACGTAATTATAATGTATTATTATAATATATAATACATATATTACATGTTATATATGTTTTATATATACATACAGTCACACACACACACACACACATATGTGTATATATACAGGGTGTCCATGAAGTTCACGTGCAACTTTAAATTGCACACTATTTTAAATAACACATGAACTTATGGCCACCCTGTATATATATATACAGAAACACACATATTTTGTTTCTTCCTTCCAAAAAGGTTGTATTAGTTTGCAATCCCACCAGCAGTGTTCCTTTCTCTCCACATACCCGCTAGTATCTGCAATTTTGAGACTTTTGATAAGGGCCATTCTCACTGTGGTTAGATGATATCTTGGGGTGGTTTTGATTTGCATTTCTCTAATAATGAGGGACCATGAGCATTTTTTCATATGTTTGTTAGCCATTCGACTGTGTTCTTTAGAGAAGGTTCTATTCATCTCTCTTGCCCAGTGATCTAAGGGATTTTTGGCTCTTTTTATGTTTATTAATTTGAGTTCTCTGTAGATACTGGTTATAAAGCTTTTGTATGAATTAAAATATGCAAATATCTTTGCCCATTGTGTAGGTTGTCTGTTTGCTTTGCTTGTTATCACCTTAGCTGTACAAAAACTTTTCAGTTTAATTAAGCCTCATTTGTTTATTTTTGTTGTTGCGATTGCCACAAAAGTCTTCCTCATAAAGTCCTTCCCCAGGTTGATAGCTTCCAGTGTTTTCCTCACACTTTCTTTCAGGATTTTAATTGTTTCGTGCCTTAGATTTAGGTCCTTTATCAATCTTAAATCAATTTTTGTGAATGGAGAAAAGTGTGGGTCCAGTTTCAGTCTTTTACATGTGAATATCCAGTTCTCCCAGCACCATTTATGGAATAAGGAATCTTTCCCCCAGTGTATGTTCCTGTTTGGTTTATCAAATATTAGGTGGCTGTAAGATGTTTGTTTCATCTCCTGGTTTTCCATTTGGTTCCAAATGTCTATGTCTCTATTTTTGTGACAATAACATGCTGTTTTGATCACTATGGCCTTGTTAGTACAAGCTAAAGTCTGATGTCCCTGGCTATTTTTTTATTATTAAGAATTGCCTTGGCTACATGGTTTTTTTTTTCTGGTTCCATACAAAATGAAGAATTAGTTTTTCCATGTCTTGAAAGTACAATGTTGGTATTTTAATAGGGACAGCCTTGAATCTGTAGATTGCTTTGGAACGTACAGGCATTTTAACAATGTTGATTCCTCCTAGCCATGAGCATGGTATGTTCTTCCATTTGTTAATATTTTCTGCTATTTCTTTTCTTAGGGGTTCATAGTTTTCCTTACAAAGGTCCTTCACCTCTTTGCATGGTCATCCACTTTCAACATCCTTAAACAAAATAAATTTCAACCTAGAATCCTGTATCCTGCCAATCTCAGCTTCAAAATATATGGAGAAATCAAATCATTTGTAGATATACAAGCACTGAGGAAATTTGTCACAATAAAACCAGCTCTAAAGGAAATACTTAGACCTATTGTCAACACTGAACACCACAATGGACCACCACCAAAGTAAACATCTACAAGCCAAAGGTCAGAATTTATCTTTCATGGGGAGGAGCCAAGATGGCAGTCTGTAGCCAGCTTTCTGCAGATGCTCCTGTCCAGAAGGAGAGTTAAAGGACAGAAATTTAGCAAGAAAGCCAACGGTTTGGAGCTGAGCCAAGAGACAAGGTCGAGGAATGCACATCAACCCTGCTGGAGTGACCTGCGACCCCAAGGATACAAATAAAAGGTACAGAG